>CAMZMU010000052.1:167599928-167833838 GCA_947311845.1 Poa pratensis
GCATATTTCAAGAAGACTCAAGCGTCTAAGCTTGGGGATGCCCAAGGCATCCCCTTCTTCATCGTCAAAATTATCAGGTCATCTCTAGTGAAACTATATTTTAATTCTTTCACATCATATGTGCTTTTCTTGGAGCGTCTGTGTGCTTTTATTTTCAGTATTGCACTTTTATTTTCAATAAAGCTTGACTGGACCCTAGCATTCTTGATTGGGAGAGAGACACGCTCCGCTTTTTCATGAGAATACTCCTATTTTCACTTATATTTGTTGAGTATTCATATCTAGCGCTGTTCAGCTTTTAGCTCTTGTTTTCATGTATCTCTTGTCAGAGCTATTAGCTTTCTTTTGTAGAAAGTACTCTCTTGCTTCACTTATATTTGTTTGGAGAGTTGATTAAATAAATTGATTGGTGTTTGGTTGGTTCAGAAAATGTTGCATGTGGTAATTGGTATAAGGAAAAACTTGCTTAATCTTGTAGATCACTAATTTGGATAACTTGATGCTTGTCAATTGTTTTGAGTTAACAAGTAGATCATGATTAAATTGTGCATCACATGAGTTAAGCCTATTAGTGAAGAACTACCGTAAAGCTTGTTGAAAATTTGGTTTGCATCGGTGGTATCTCTAAGGTCTAGATATTTTCTAATAACAGGGTTTGGTTAACAAGGAAGACGGTATGAAGTCTTATAACGTTTGCAATATGTTTGTCATATAAAACTTGGTGTACGGGTTGATATTCTTGTTTGCTTACATAACCTTGCTAGCCTAAACTCTGTACTGAGAGGGAATGCTTCTCGTGCATCCAAATCCTTGAGCCAAAATCCATGCCATTTGTGTCCACCATAACTACCTATATGTGGTATTTCCTTGCCACTCCAAGTAAATTTTTCATGTGCTACCTTTAAATTATTCAAAATGTTATTATTCCCTTTTTGTGTCAATGTTTACTATCTCATGAGGAATTAGTGTGGTTATTCTTTATTCTATTTGTTGAATGGACTTTTACACCTGGTGACATGGATATACATCTCGGTACCCTACCATGAGGGTACCTGGTGCACGTGACGACTGAGTCCCAATATCGAAGAGTCTATTCGAAGCCCAAAGACAAGAGGCCCAAGAAGATGGAGTACCCTCCAAGATTAGGCATAGGCATAGTCGGTTTAGAACTTTCCATATGTGTAAACTAGGTCGGTTAAGAACTCCCGAGACCCAGCCTATTTAAAGGCTGGGAGGGGCGCCGATCTAGGGGAAGCCATACTCGAACCACCAAAGCTCTAGCGAGATCGTCATCTCGCTGGAGCCTCCCTATAACCCCACAATCTCCACGATCAATAACAGACAAGCAGGAAGTAGGGTCTTTACCTCCACCCGAGGGGCCTGAACCTGGGTAAATCTTTGCCTCTGCTTGTCAGCCGACGAAACTACCAACCTACCACGTTCTCTCCTCATAATCTCAACCCTAGGTTCTTAACTGACTATGCAACATAAATAAACAAGCTTGGTGTGTAGGACTTGACGGATCCACGCCAACTCGCGACTTCCGCACTCGAGACTCCAATCGGCTGCGACCCCTTCGACTGCAGATCCATCAGCATCCACACCATCGTCAACTCTCCAAGCTTGTTCATCTGCATCAACCATGTCGACTCGAGAGATGAACAATCTCATCGACAAACTCCAAGGAGGGAGGCCGAATCAGTGTACCCCACAAACGACCCGAGCTCGATCTCTCACTCGAGGATACCTTCGACTGCGGGATCTCCTTCAGTGACTTCGACGAGCCCGAAACTCATATCAACAGCCACGTCGACTCCAGATCTGCACCAACAACAACCTCGACTTTGAGATTCATAACGATTTCGCCGACATCGAGATGAGCGTAGGCGATGAAGGCATCTACAGCGAAATCCGTCCAGACGGACCACTCGATGGACACATCGACTCTGACATGATCCTTGACGATGACGTCGGGTCCATGGTGGAACTCGAAAACACAAACACATACCCTCGGGTGATACCCCAGCAGGTCTACGTCGCCTTCGCCAGAATCATCAGAAGCTGCGGCCACCCGTAGGCCTACAGAATTCCCGTGCACGGTCACCATGCCGGACGGAGTTACAACTCTCACAATCACTGCTGAGATGGCAGCAAAAGCAGACAAAGTCATTAAGTAGTGCACAATGATGCCCATAGACGCAACACGGGAGGAGATGTTGACCTTCCAGTACTTCACCTGGCAGGAAACGCTTCGACTGCAGCAGATCAGAGCAACACTCAAAGAACATAAAAGCAAGCTAGCTTGTCGAGTGCGCGCAGAAGGCAGCTCTCCCTGAGCTCTACCGGGCAAGCAGACACAAGACCCAGATCAGGTTGTCACACCTCTCGCCGGAGGAGAGGGCGGCACTCACCCGCAATCTGGGCAACTCTTTCATGACATACGACACGGAAGAAGTTCCAGTACCCAAAACTGCCGCGGGTGCTCTCTTCACCGCCGCAGCATACCTCGAGGCTATCAAGCCTCCAACTGATGACCCCAACGCAAAATTGCATCGTCAACAGATCAAATCACTCGCCTTAGCAGCAAAGGCTATACGCCAAATTCCAACAGCTCCAGGAGGGAGTCGAGATCGTGCCATCGTTGACACACGTCGTGAAGAGCATAATCGCAGTGGTCGCCGCCACCACTCGAAGGAAAGAAGCAGCTCGCGTAGGCGCAGGTCCAGGACAGATCACGTAGATCTTATAGCAGCGACTCATACTCTGATCCGGAGCCTCAGTCACATGGGGCTTCATGCTTCACTCGACGAGTCCGCGAGACGCGGATGCCCAAAGGGTTCAAACTCACATCCGAACAACCCAAGTACACGGGTCGACAGGAACCTTCGGGTGGCTAGAAGACTACAGGCTGGCTGTCGCGTGCCAGCGGCACAACACCACAGCCATGCAATACATACGACTCATGCTCGAAGGCACAGCCCGCGACTGGCTCAAGGCCCTACCTTCATCAAAGTACGACTCGTGGGATCACTTCCGCTAGACTTCATCAAAAACTTCGAGCCTCTATGTGAGCGCCCAAAAACATTTGAGGAGCTCCGAGCTTGTGTTCAACGGTCAGACGAAACGTTGAGGTCATACATCAGACGATGGACTGAGATACGCAACTCAGTCGGAGTAATTTCAGAAGATATGGCCATGGACGCATTCATAATGGGACTCGCCAGCGAGACCTCAAAGAAGCACTTGGTCGCAAAAAGCCAACCTCTGTGGCTAACCTCTTGATGACTGCGACTGAGTGGGCAGACGGAGAAGACATGGCGCGCACCACACGTGGATCCTCACCCCGTGATAATCATGAAAGCGGCAGTCGAAGCCGAGAGACTCATACAGAGATGACCGAAGGCGCAAACGTTCAAAACGTCACTACGACGACAGACCCGAGTTCATGGCGGCTGGGTTCTCCACACCCCGCAACGACCAAGACAGAAGCGACCGACGATCAGAAGATCGACGGCAGGAGATGATCGCCGAGACAGTCGAGACCGCAACCAACGCAGTGATAGCTACAAGAGGAAGGACTGGCGCAAGTCAAGATCCGGGCACAATCCGAGCGATCATTCGAAGAGAAGATGGATGCTGATTGCAGATTACACTGTACAAAGGAGAGGACGAAAACTAGCTCCAATCACTCGATGAGAAATGCAGGGAATTCGAACAAATGGCGTCTGATTACATAAATCTCAGAAAGGCAACAGCCGCACACGCACACGCACACGCACCCGCCCGTGCCTCAGCCAAACAATGTGCCAGTTCTATGGCACCACCTCCACCACCACAGCCTCATGCAGGCGGAAACATCGCGGGTGCCATACAACCCGTACCTCGGGTGGACGAACCTCAGTACCCTCCACCCCAAGGGCAGATGTACATGATACAGAAAGGTCGCCCTTCCAACAGGGAGCAAAAACTTCGCACTCGACAAGTAAACATGGCGGTCATGTCACCTCCTGCTGTAACTGAATTCTTGAAGGGATCTGAAACTGCAATAAGCTTCAGCAGAGAGGACCACCCACCATCGGTGTTCGCCCAGGGCACTCTGCTCTGGTACTCGACGCCAAATTGGAGGTACGCCATGTCCAAGGTATTCATGGATGGTGGCAGCGGCATAAACATAATCTTCGCAGATACGCTCCGCAAAATGAACAGGTCAGTCGAAAACCTGCCAAATCCTCAAATACCTTCCACGGTATCGTCCCAGGCAAAGCAATAAGCCCAGAAGGCACCATACAACTCGACGTAACGTTCGGGGACAAAACCACTTCAGGACAGAGTCGATTGAGTTCGAAGTGTCGACTGGAAGTCACAATACCATGCTATACTTGGACGCCCGACGTTCGCTCGATTCATGGCGGTGCCACACTATGCATACCTCCAGCTAAAGATGCCTGGACCAAAAGGAGTAATCACAGTCAAGGGAAACTTCAAAAGTCTGACTCTTGCGACGAGAATTCAGCAAAATCTCTGAGATGTTTGGCATGGAAGCAACGTCGCTGAGCTAGCGGTCTCCAACGATCGAACACTTATGCCGAGCACAAAAAGGGCAGTCGACAGAGCATTCAACGCCACCAATGACACAAGGTCGCATCAGTGCACCCGACTGACCCGACCAAGACAGTCAATGTCTCGTCGAGTCTGCCTATCGCATAGGAAAGCGCGCTCGTCGAATTCCTCCGTGAGAACTGGGATATATTTGCGTGGTGTCCAGCCGACATGCCAGGTATTCCCAGGGAATTCGCCGAGCACTCTCTCAATTATTTCCAGATGCTAAACCAGTCAAGCAAACAATGCGCCGTATATCCGGCCCAAAAGAACCGCAGTCGAAGCCGAAGTCGACAGACTACTCGCAGCAGGTTTCATCAGAGAAATCAAGAAGTCACAATGGGTGGCCAACCCCGTACTCGTGAGAAAAAACACAGATATCCTTCGGATGTGCTGTCCAAAGGATCATTTCCACTACCTCGAATCGACCAGATCGTCGACTCCACCGCCGGTGCGCTCGCTTGTCCTTCCTGGATGCTTACTCGGGTTACCACAGATAAGGATGAAGGAAGAGGATGAAGAGAAAACGGCGTTCATAACCCCACTCGGGGTCTACTGCTACACCACAATGCCTTTCGGGCTCAAGAACGCAGGCGCAACCTACCAGCGCATGATGCAAGATTGCCTCAAAAGCAAATAGGGCGAAACGTCCAGGTCTATGTAGATGACATCGTCATTACACAAGGGAGGAAAAACCTACTCGATGATTTGCGAGAGATGTTCGCAAACCTCAAACGCTTCCACATCAAGCTCAACCCGAAGAAGTGCACGTTCGGCGTGCCAGCCGGACAACTCCTCGGGTACTAGTCTCAGCTCGAGGAATCGAGGCGACCCGGAGAAAATACAGGCCATCCTGACAATGCAAAGGCCTTCGCTCCATGACGTGCAAAAGTTAGCTGGTCGAGTCACAGCACTCAGTCGATTCATCAGCAAGCTAGGTGAAAAAGCACTCCCATTCTATCGACTGATGAAGAAAGCAGACAAATTCGAGTGACGCCAGAAGTAGAGCAGCCTTCACGGATCTCAAGCGAGTCCTCACAAGCCCTCCAATCCTCGTGCGCCAAGGGAACGCGAGCCACTATACCTATATGTCTCCGCAACTAACAGGGTGTGAGCACCGTACTGGTAGTCGAGCGAGGGAGGAGGGACACACCCAAAGCATACAACGTCAGTCTACTACTGAGTGAAGTCCTCTCTATATCAAAACAGCGGTACCCGCATATCAAAAGCTGGCTTACGCCGTGTTCATGTCTTCAAGGAAGCTGACGCATTACTTCTCCGAGCACCCGATCACTGTAATCAGCACCTCAGGGATCGGGGACATCCTCACAAACCCCAACGCAACTGGGCGAGTAGCAAAATGGCTTATTGAGCTAGCACCAAGAGACATCAAGTATGATTACCCGAAGGCCATCAAAGCACAAGTCTTACCTGACTTCCACACCGAGTGGATTGAAGCTCAGCTACCAGGAGCACCAGATGTGTCCAACTTGATGCGGGTTGGTCCCGATTTTCACGGATTTGAGCCGAGGGAACGACGAACACAAAGAACACACGAAGAACGAAGACACAAAAGAGGGGAAATCAAACACACAAGGGTAAATAGCAAGTAGCAACCCGGAAAGACTCGATTGGTAACAAATCCCCGTGGGTAGCCCCCAATCCTCATCTCCCAAGCACACCTTACTCTTAGGATTGTTTGTCCAATTGGTCAATCCAACCAACCCAATAGAATCACCCTAGGATGAAAGATTGGCAAGTAGCAAACTACAAGAGGAGCCTTGGTATCCACGCAGGGATCTTCTCCACAAGGGAGGCCTTGGTTCATCTCCACAAGGGGAGGCCTTGAGTCATCTCCATAGGAGGAAAGAGACACTTTGAGAAGAAGGAGCAAGGCTCTACTTTAGTTCCCAAATCATAGTCTAACCCTATCCCTAGGTAGAGGAGGGGTATTATAGTCCAAGAGGCGAAGGGGTAAGTTGTGGGCCATTACATGGGCTTCATCCCGAATCCTCCCAGGTCCAGCGGTAGTACCGGGCGGTCCCGTAGGGGTATCCAGTGGCGTTCTCGGGCGTGCCGGTACCTCCAGCGGTACCTTTGGCGGAAGTACCGCAACCTGTGCATGGCGGTAGTACCGCTGGGCGGTGGTAGTACCGCTGCCTGGAACTCCACGCAGGTCTTCATCTTCAGCGGTAGTACGTCTGGTGCAGCTGCCTGGGACCTGGCGGTAGTACCGGCCCCCTGGCGGTAGTACCGCCGAGCTGATGCTTCGTCTTCTTCATCTTCCTCTTGACTCGTTTCTTGTCCAACTTCTACACTTGCTTGGTGATCTTCTTGGTAGTTGTTCCTGAGTATGCACAACGTATCCGAATGAAGTAGCAACCCATTCAAAGGAGTGTCGAGATCACACATAGATAGGAGTGAATTCACCTTATCATGGAGAGCTTTGATTCTTGCTCTTGTCATTGGGCATTTGATGGTGTTGGTGTTGTGTGCGAAGGTTGCACTACATCATCTCCCCCCCCCTTGGAAAAGAGTCGTCCTCGACTCTTCGTCCTCATCATCACTTGGGTTTCCAAGGTAAGGTGATATGTCGGCGACGTTGAAGGTGTCATGGACGCCGTACTTGGACTTGGATATGTCGATCTTGTATGGCATTGTCGTTGATGCGCTTGAGAACCTTGAAAGGACCATCTCCTCTTGGCGCGAGCTTAGACTTTCTCTCATCGGGGAAGCGGTCCTTGCGTAGATGTAGCCAAACAAGGTCTCCTTCTTCAAATATCATGGGGCGCTTGTTCTTGTTCATCTTCGTAGCATGGTCTTCGTTTGCTTCTCAAGCGTGGCTTGTTTCTTCATGTAGTTTCTTCATGTAAGCGGCTCGCTTGTCGAAGTCCATGTTGACTTGCTCACGGAGTGGAAGTGGTAGCATGTCGAGCGCGGTGTAGGGGTTGGGCCATAGACGACCTCGAAGGGTGTTCTCTTTGTTGCGCGATGTAGTGCTCGATTGTAGGCGAACTCGGCGTGTGGGATGCACTCTTCCCAATTCTTCAAGTTAGGCTTGATCAACACACGAAGGAGTGTAAAGGCTTCGGTTCACCACTTCGGTTTGGCCATCGGTTTGAGGGTGGTATGCGGTGGAGAATAGTTGCTTGATTCCCATCTTGGCCATCAAAGTCTTCCAAAAATAGCTCACGAACTTGGTGTCACGATCCGACACAATGGTCTTGGGCACTCCATGAAGACGGACGATTTCCCTGAAAAACAAAGTAGCAATGTGTGAAGCATCGTCGCTCTTGTTGCAAGGTATAAAGTGTGCCATTTTAGAGAAGCGATCAATGACGACAAAGATGGAATCCTTGTTTGTTTTAGTGCGTGGGAGTCCTAAGACAAAATCCATAGCTATATCGGACCATGGGTGATGTGGAATAGGCAAAGGTGTGTATAAACCATGAGAGTTTAGAGTAGACTTAGCTTTGAGACATGTTGAACATCGTCGCACCAAGCGGTTCACATCCGGTACATCCTTGGCCAATAGTAGTTTGTGGAGAGCATGGCAAAGGTCTTGTCACGTCCAAAGTGACCCATGAGACCTCCATGATTCCTTCAAAAGGACCAAACGAAGCGAAGACTCGGGTATACATAGTTTGTTAGCCTTAAACAAGAAACCTTTGTGCAAATAGAAATCACCAATTCCTTTGTGCTCCGAACATTGAGCGAAAATGTCTCCAAAGAAAGCATCGGTAGCATACAACTCTTTAATCTCATCCAAACCCAAGACACTAATGTCAAGACGTGTAAGTAGGTTGGCCTTGCGGGATAGAGCATCCGCGACCACATTGTCTTTACCTTTCTTGTATTTGATTACAAAAGTGAAAGACTCAATGAACTCAACCCACTTAGCATGTCTTTTGTTCAAATTTGTTTGACTTTTCAAATATTTCAAGGATTCATGGTCGGAATGAATGACAAATTCCTTAGGACGAAGGTAATGTTGCCACACATCCAAAACACGAACCAAAGCAAATAACTCTTTGTCATAAATGGGGTAATTCAAGCGAGCTCCATCTAGTTTCTCACTATGGTATGCGATGGGTCTACCATTTTGCATAAGCACTCCACCAATGCCCAATCCACTTGCATCGCATTCAATCTCAAATGTCTTAGAGAAATCCGGAAGGGCAAGGAGTGGTGCTTCGGTTAATAACCGTTTGAGCTCATTGAAAGCAAAATCATGTGCATTGCCCCAAATGAAAGGTACATTCTTCTTTGTAAGTTCATGGAGGGGGCAAGCAATTGTGGAAAAATCCTTGATGAAACGGCGGTAAAATCCGGCAAAACCAAGAAAACGTCTCAACTCCTCAAGTGATGTCGGAAAAGGCCAAGTCCGAATTGCTTGTATCTTGCTCATCACTTCACTCCATCCGAAGAAACAACAAAACCCAAGAAAACAAGTTTGTTGGTGGCAAAAGTGCACTTAGAAAGATTTGCATAAAGCTTTTCATTGCGAAGAACCAACAAAACTTGAGCAACATGAGAAGTGTGCTCTTCCAAAGACTTGCTATAATAAGGATGTCGTCAAAGTATACCACAACAAATTTCCAATGAAAGGACGCAAAACATGATTCATGAGACGCATAAAGTAGAAGGTGCATTGGAAAGACCAAATGGCATGACGAGCCACTCATAAAGACCAAGCTTAGTTTTAAATGCGGTCTTCCATTCATCACCTTCACACATGCGTATTTGGTGATATCCACTTTTAAGATCAATTTTGGAGAATATAGCGGAACCACAAAGCTCATCGAGCATATCATCAAGGCGAGGGATAGGATGGCGATACCGAACGGTGATGGCGTTGATGGGGCGACAATCCATGCAAAGGCGAAGAGTGTTGTCGTGCTTGGGTACCAAGATGACGGGCACGGCACGGACTCAAGCTCTCGCGGATATGTCCCATGGCAAGAAGTTCTTGTATTTGCCGCTCGATCTCCTTTGTCTTCGGGGTTGGTGCGGTAAGGAGCGCGGTTTGGTAGCGGTGCGCCGGGAACAAGGTCGATGCGGTGCTCGATTCCGCGTAGAGGAGGTAGTCCCGGTGGCACGTCTTGAGGGAAGACATCTTCAAAGTCCTTCAAAAAGACAACAAAGAAGGAGGAAGGTTTGTGAAAGTGTTAGTCATAGAAACTTCACCCTTGCATATGAGCACATAGTGGGGTGGATGGGTTTTCTCTCAACTCCCTTATCACTCTTTTGGTGGCACATAGTAAGTTTTGTGGGAACTCTCCTTGAAGTGTCACACTCATTTGGCTTGTGGCTCTCACTCACTTTATGGTGGGTCTCTCGCTCACCACTCATCTCACTTGATGAACGATCTTGTTGTGCCCTTGCAATAATCTTGGCGTTGTCGGCGATGACTTGACTTGGTGTCATGGGACGAAGGACGAAGGTCTGTCGTTGTTCTTGAAGCTATAGTAGTTTGTCCTTCCATCATGCATAGCACCCTTGTCAAATTGCCATGGACGCCCAAGGAGTAAGTGACAAACGTTCATAGGCACAACATCACAATCAACCGTATCTTCATAGGCTCCAATCTTGAAGGACACTTGCACCATGTGTTGAATCTTGACGGCTCCGGTATCACTCAACCATTACACATGGTAAGGATGTGGGTGCTTCTTGAACTTCAAGTTGAGCTTGTCACAAAGTTCTTTGCTCGCTAGGTTGTGACAACTTCCACCATCTATGATGACCTTGATGGACTTTCCATTGACTCCCGCTCTTGTATGAAACAAGTTGCATCTTTGGTCTTCTTCTACTTGAACATTGGCGGTTAGAGCTCTTGCCACAACCAAGGAAGGGTCTTTGTTGTCGCCATCACAATATATCTCATTTCTTCTTCTTGAACACTTTGCATTGTGGCGACCTTGTTCAAAGCGTTGTACTCATCTTCACTCATAGATTCATACTCTCCCATGTCATTGATGATCATGACCTTCTTGTTGGTGCACTCAAAAGATTTGTGCCCTTGTCCGCCGCACTGTAACATTGCAAGAGTCTTGTGCCGGACGAAGATCCTTGAGGCGCCTTGGAAGTGGGAGGTACTTTCTTGAAAGGTGGAGGCGCTTGAGGTGTCGATGAAGAGACTCTTGGAGGACCTCGGTTGTTCTCTAGAGGAAGAGCTTGTGAAGGTGTAGTAGTTGACGAAGAAGGCTTGTTGGCGTAGAATGCCTTTGTCTTGAGGTATTTGAGCTCTTCAAGCACGTGGCGCTCGGCCTTGGAAGCTTGATGTACTAGCTCAACCAAAGAGGCATATGGTTGGAACTCCACGATCTTCTTGATGGGATAGTTGAGGCCATTCATGAAACGAGCCATGGATTGCTCTTCGTACTCGTTGACATTGGCTCTCATCATGGAGATTTCCATTTCCTTGTAGTACTCATCAACCGACTTCAAACCTTGCTTCAACTCTTGCAACTTCTTGTATAAGTCTCTAGTGTAATGGCGCGGCACGAAGCGCTTGTACATTGTTTCTTTCATTTCAACCCAAGTGTCAAGAGGTTGTTGGTGGTTAGCGACACGAGCATCTTGTAGTTGTTCCCACCACAAGAGGGCATACTCTTCAAACTCCATCGAGGCTAAGGCAATCTTCTTTTTGTCGGAGAAGTGTTGCACGCGGAAGATCTTGTCAACCTTGAGTACCCATGAGAAGTAAGCTTCCGGATCACTTGTGCCGTAGAACTTGGGTATGTCAAAGCGGACGTTGGTCAAGTCATCATAGTCGTCACGGTGGCCACCACGTGGGAATGCACGTCCACGTCTCCTTCGGTTGAGTCCATCACCATTGTGTTGGCTAGACTCGTTATCACTTGACTCGGAACGTTGGTGTTGGTGATGATCATGAGGAAGCTCTTGACGATGCGCATGTTGAGGAGGTAGCTCTTGTTGAGGGACGGGTTGCTCGACATTGTTCGCATTGTCATGGTTTTGATGACGTGGCCTTGGAGGATGACGAAGGTGACGTCCTTGTTCACCAAAGTCATGCGCACCCGGAACGCCATTGTCATTAGCCAATGGGTCATGACGATCACGTTGAGGCGGTGGTGGCGATGGTATGCGTGCACGACGATCATCATTTTGGTGAGGTTGTTCTTGATGCGCATTGGCATTGTTCGCGTGAAGATCATGTGGTTGTTCAACGATAGGAGGAGGTCGTTCATGGGCGTCACTCCTTGAATCATGTTGACGTTCTTGTCGAGGTTCATGACGACCATGATGTGCTTGTGTTGACCTTGAGGTGCTTCTTGTACGGCTTGAGCGTGAAGGAGCTCGTTGTCGCGCAAGGTTGTTGATAGCTTCGGTCATCCGCTCCATGTTCGCATTGATTGCGTTGAAGTTGGCATCATGAGTTTGGAGACGGCGCCCGTAGCGGCCAAGCCATCACGAACAAGGTGTCGAAGACCGACGAACTCGGATTGGTGACATAGCCATGATCACCGTGAACTCCACCATGGATTTCCTCATCCGAGCTTGAGCTTCCGTTGTACTTCCCCTAAACATTTTCTCAAGAAACAAGTGAGATGTGCGGTAAGGAAAAACCAAGACAAACTATATCCCAAGTATAATGTGGCTTTAGAGGAGAGTATCCGGTTCTAACACCCAACACACACACTTATGAGGATAGGAAGGTATGAAGTGGCAAACGAAACAAGCAAACCCGCCGACAAGTATATTGTCAAAGGTAGAGAAAATCCACAATGATCAAATTACCAAAGAAACTCCAACCACAAATGATGAAGAAACACACACAAAAGCGAATAATGGGGTTGGGCGACAAAAGGGCGAGCACTCGAAGATAGACAACCTAACGAAGACTACGTGCTCAAATGTCACCCAACACAAGAAGGACACTAGCTCAATTGCTTTTTGTGGGCAACGGATTTGCACAAGAGTTAACACTCACACTCACTTTGGCGGTCTTAGCTTTGTCGCAACCTACAAGAGATGAGACTTGGCACCACTTGATTCTTTTCTTTTCTCTTTTTTTTTGATTTTTGCTTTTTGATGATGACTCCTTCTCTTTTGCTAGTGCCAAGCTCTCTAACGATACACACTCGCCAATACTTGAAGACAAACACTCAACACGTGCAATGCCTCACAATATCACCGAGCTAGTCCAATAGGTTAAGTTGCGTGAAAGGAAGAAGGGCTCACAACGGATATGATGGTGGGGGAATGTCGAGTCCTTGGTGGCGTCGTCGCTTGGCTTTGATGACGCGTTGCTGCGGAAGCTTGTCGATGTTGTAGACGTAAAGCACACCAAGAAAGGACTCAAACCAAAGAGGAAATGCCAAACCGAACCGAGGAAAAAGAAAATTTCTGCAATAAAAATTGGCCCTGGCGGTAGTACCGTTGGTCCGCCCGGTAGTACCGCTGCACTGGCGGTAGTACCGCTGCGCACGAATCTGTGCGAGTTTGACTCGAATTTTGGGCGGACGTGGGCTCCAAAAATTCCTCGAATTCGTGGGAAATCGGCAAAATTGAGGCTAGGGAACGCAAACAAAGGTGGAGGGGTCCTAAAGCAACAGATCCATGGACAAAAACTACCAAAAATGCAACGAATCGACAGATCGGCTCGAATCAAGGCAAGGCTATTTTTGGTGGAAATTTTCAAATTTCTCAAAAACAAAGAAAAATTTGGTGGCTTTCGGTGGAAACACAAATCAAATCCGTGTCAACCTAGAGCTCTGATACCATATGATGCGGGTAGGTCCCGATTTTCACGGATTTGTGCGGAGGGAAGGATGAACACGAAGAACACGCGAAGAACGATGAACACAAAGAGGGGAAATTAAACACACAAGGGTAAATTTATATGATTTTCTCTATGCACCTTATTGTGACTCCCTTTACTTGTTTCAAGTATATTTATATGAAAGGAAGTTGCTGTCTAAGATGACTTGTGTATTAATAGATGTGATGCTTCTTGTACGTATTTTATTTATCGACACTTCACTCCATAAACCTGTGGTCTTGTTTACTGAGTTCAGCTTTCGCTTGGGACAAGCGAGGTCTAAGCTTGGGGGGTTGATACGTCCATTTTGCATCATGATGCGGGTAGGTCCCGATTTTCATGGATTTGTGCGGAGGGAAGGATGAACACGAAGAACACGCGAAGAACGATGAACACAAAGAGGGGAAATTAAACACACAAGGTAAATAGCAAGTAGCAACCCGGCAAGAATCGACTGGTAACAAATCCCCGAGGGCAGCCCCCAATCCTCCTCTCCCAAGCACACCTTACTCTTAGGATTGTTTGTCCAATTGGTCAATCCAACCAACCCAATAGAATCACCCAGGATGAAAGATTGGCAAGTAGCAAACTACTAGAGGAGCCTTGGTATCCACGCAGGGATCTTCTCCACAAGGGGAGGCCTTGGTTCATCTCCACAAGGGGAGGCCTTGAGTCATCTCCATAGGAGGAAAGAGACACTTTGAGAAGAAGGAGCAAGGCTCTACTTTAGTTCCCAAATCATAGTCTAACCCTAGATCTGGATGGGAGCGCCTATTTATAGTCTATGAGGCGAAGGGGTGAGTTGTGGGCCATTACATGGGCTTCAGCCCGAATCTTCTCAGGTCCAACGGTAGTACTGCTGGGATTATATGCGCTCGCTGGCGGTAGTACGAAGCGGTACTGGGAGGTACCGTAGGGGTATCCAGTGGCGTTTTCGGGCGTGCCGGTACCTCCAGCGGTACCTTGGGCGGTAGTACCGTGACCTGCTCTTGGCGGTAGTACCGCTGTAGCGGCGGTAGTACCACTGCCTGGAACTCCACGCAGGTCTTCATCTCTAGCGGTAGTACGTCTGGTGCCGCTGCCTGGGTCCTGGCGGTAGTACCGGCCCTCCTGGCGGTAGTACCGCTGAGCTGATGCTTCGTCTTCTTCATCTTCCTCTTGACTCGTTTCTTGTCCAACTTCTGCACTTGCTTGGTGATCTTCTTGGTAGTTGTTCCTTTGTATGCACAACGTATCCGAATGAAGTAGCAACCCATTCAAAGGAGTGTCGAGATCACACATAGATAGGAGTGAATTCACCTTATCATGGAGAGCTTTGATTCTTGCTCTTGTCATTGGCCATTTGATGGTGTTGGTGTTGTGTGCGAAGGTTGCACTACATCACATCACTATTTTATATCATAATTTACCGTTATTCATTGATATATTTCATATTTAGAGATGATACTTATGTTATTTTACCTATTTTGCATGTTTGATGATTATTGGAGAATTAACCACCGGAGTCAGGATTCTGCTGGAAAAAGGACCATCAAGACACCATATTTCTGAAGATCAACAATTCACAGAAAATATCCCGAAGTTCCTATTTTGTCAGATGACCGAGGCAGCCAAAAGGGGAGGCCAAGGTGGGCCACCCTGGGCCCACACCATGCCATGGCGCGACCAACCTGGCTGGTGCGCCGCCACATGGTGTGGTGGCCCAGGCCCACCTCAGCCATGCCCTTTCGCGTACTTCATCCCCAGGAAACCCTAACACTCAGGGGGTCATCGAGGAAATATTCTGCCGCCTCCGCGAGGCGGAAAACACCAGAGAGAGAAAAGCTCTCCGGCAGGGAGAAATCTGCCGAGGAAATTCGTTCCCGGAGGGGGGAAATCGTCGCCATCGTCACCGTCATCGAGCTGAACTTCATTGGGATCATCATCATCATCATCTCCACCGCTCCACTCCATTCCGCTGTAATATCTAGGGTTGAATCTTGTCTAGTTCATAGGGAAACTTTCCCGGTGTTAATTACTCCTTGTGGTTGATGCTATTGAGTGAAACCGTTGAATTAAGGTTTATGTCCAGATTGTTATTCATCATTATATCACCTTTGATCATGTTCCATATGATGTCTTGTGAGTAGTTCGTTTAGTTCTTGAGGACATGGGAGAAGTCTTGATGTTAGTAGTGAACTATGATGAGTAATATTTAATGGTTTGATATTTAAGTTGTGGTGCTATTCTTCTAGTGGTGTCATGGAACGTCGACTACATGATACTTCACCTTTATGGGCCTAGGGGAATGCATTGTGTATTCGAATATTAATAGTGGGGTTGCCGGAGTGACAGAAACCTGAACCCCCGCTGGTATATCGATGCATAAGGGATAGCAGGATCTCAGAGTTTAAGGCTGTGGTAAGATTTATCTTAATTACTTTCTTGTATTTGCGGATGCTTGCAAGGGTATAATCACAAGTATATATTAGTCCTACGAAGGGCGGTGCATTAGCATAGGTTCACCCACACAAAACTTATCAAAACAATAAAGATTAATCAGCTATATGAAGCGAAAGCACTTGACGAAATTCCCGTGTGTCCTCAAGAACGTTTGGTCATCATAAGTAAAATCACCGGCTTGTCCTTTGCTCTAGAAAGGATTAGTCCACTCGCTGCAATTATTATTACTGTCTTTTATTTACTTGTACTTTATTTATCTGCTATATAAAAAATCCCTAAAAACTTGTGTGCTAGTATTTACAGTGAATTCCTAATCAAAACTGCTTGTCAACACCTTCTGCTCCTCATTGGTTCGACACTCTATATATCGAAATTACTACGATACACCCACTATACTTGTGGGTCATCAGTGCGTCCAGGGGAAAGTTGTCATCGCCGTCGCCGCTGCCATCTTATTGCAAGAGGAGGTTATTCGCAAAATCGTCGAACCTTACGCACTCCTCGGTATCAAGCGACTTGTCGCCAGTTCTGCCATCGCGGTTGGCGCCTGGAACTCCCGCTGGTCGATGTCGAGGCGCAGAACGCCACGCCAGACGTGGCGCCACCGTCGCGACAATACCCTCGTCTGCAAGAGCTGCCTAGCGCCCAGCGAGGAGAGGATGCTATGGAGCAGGCAGTCCGGAAACTCGCTCAGCCTGTTCGGCGGCGCCATGGGCAATCGATTCTAGGGTGTTTGTGTATAGGACAATGCTGAACGTCCTCCGGTGCGGACACGTGTCTAATTCGTCCAACTCCAAAATCTCGCAATTGGTTCCATGAACCAATTAATAAATAATATAGTAGAAACCACTACCTCCCAAACGTAGCAAATTAATCATAAACCGTCAGAATAAAAAGTTAAGCCGCAACATCATCATCGACATCTCGACTCCGACGGCAGCGCCAGACTCGACTGATTGTAGGACTGCCATTTTGACCAATGATGGCACCGTCGCTAACCGTTGGCTGCATCGCCGCTCGACGTTCGCAGCACCTCCGATACAGATGGTAGCACTGTCGTTTACCCACTGTAGAATTGATGGCTGCCACTTGTAGGAGAACATATGTTGTTGGTAGCATCACGGCCCTATGTTATATCATCGCTGCCCTTCGCTGGTAGCATTCGACGTCGGGGGTCTATTTCCTAATGAAAAAAATAACGCGTTATAGCGCCGGCCTAAATACCCTATAAGCGTGTTATATCGCGATATATCGTGCTATTATTAAATCAGTGTCAGTAAAAAAAACCAGAAGCAATACCCCGACCCCTCGCGTCGCTCCCCCGGAGGCGCCGGGGACAAATTTTTGCGCCGCCGAGTTCCTCCCTGTCAGGCGCCCTCCTGCCGCTGCCGCCGGCGGCCTCGCTGCGCGGTGGCGGCGCCCCCCACTACCAAAAGGGTGGTCGGGGGGTTCCTCCTCGCGTGCTAGTCTTGGTGGAGGACCGGGCCGTGGGGGGCGGCGCCGGTCGGGCTAGGGGACGCCGAGCCAGCGGGCTCGGGCAGAGAAGATGGCGGCGGAACCTGCTGGCGGTGGTGCGGTGCGGTGGGTGCCACCGTGCCGAGGGATTCGTCGCCGAGGCGCCCAGGGTCGGGATCTGGGCCCCGTCGGGCTCGATCTGGGCCTGGCGGGCCGCGCGGCGGCGGGCTCGCCGTGCGCGCTGGAGGGCGTGCAGGAGGTTGCAGTGAGGAGGTCGTAGGGAGCGGAGGCAATAGGTGGAGGCGCCCTGGTCTGCGGCGCTGATGAGGTCGAAGTGCTGGCGATGGGCCGCTGCGGCAGATGGTGGTGAGCTGCAGGGCGGAGGAAGCGCTGGCGAGGGAGGTGACCTTCTTGCCACTGTCCTCCGGCGCCCGGCTGCGAGGAAGCCAGGGCGGCGGCCCCAAACCGTTGCTGCAGCAGCGTGTGGCATGGGCTGCGGCCATGGGCGCCGACGCTGTCGAGGCAGGGGGCGCCACGGTGGTGTTCCGGCGCACGATGGCAGACGAGGAGGTGGTGCAACAAGGATATCTGGCTAGGCTTGCTCCTCCCCGCCCTTCGTGGGCGGATCAAGCTCCGGGGTGAAAGCCTTGCCCCGACTTCGTCGGGCCGACGATGGCGGCGCCTTCGGGCGTCGTTCCTTTCTTGATTGCGTCGTTCGTGGAGTTTCGAGTCCATCCGACGGGAGTGGTCAACAATTCCGGTGAAAGCCTAAGCTCCGTGAGGGCGGGCGACGGCGGCGCAAGCGTCGCTTCCTTCTTGAAGGCGCCGCCTTGGAATTGTTGGCCCTCGCGGTGCAACGGTTTCACGAAGGCCAAGCAGGATGGAGTTGCGGTCGGGGTGGTGGACGTCGGGGCGGCGGCTCCGGACGGTGGTGGACGTCGAGGCGGCGGCTCCAGACGGTGGTGGACGTCGAGGCGGCGGCCTCGGTCTCCCACGCTACGACTGTTATATGAGGTAGAGCCGTTGTTTAGCGTGGGCCTGGGTGGCGACCTGGATGAAGACTGCGTGGGCAGATGGTTCATTGACCCGACTGGATCGTCTTCGGGTAATGCGAAGGTCGATCTGGTTGCTACACCGGGGCAGCGGCCCCGGAACAGGTGGTTTTGGTTGCAACCTGGAGGAAGACTGCGTGGGCAGAGGGTTCGTCGACCATGACTGGATCACCTTCGGGCAATGCGAATGTCGATCTGGTTGTTACGCCGGGGCGGCGACCCCGGAGCAGGTGGTGTGTTGTGGCGTTTGTCGACTTGGGTCATGTGGGCGGCGGGTCGCTTCGTTTGTGTCATTCTTTTGTACAGCTTGTATGGTTTTTTGGACCCGATTTCTCTTATAAACTGGGTCAACTCTTTCCGTATATTCGGGTGGTGGATACGACCACTTTATAGCTAAAAAATTGTCCTATTAGAAAGCCCAAACCAAAACCGCTCTAAGATTCGATCTCCTGGGCCAAGGCCTTCGATTTGGCCTCGTGATGTGTGACTACTCCCCGCAGCCTCTCAGAGAAGAAGGGAAGTGGGGTTCAGAAAAAAAAAGAAAAAAGAATAGAAGAGAACAGACGGCGAACGGCGAACGCCGAACCAGAAGGCTGGGCAGAGCGCCGAGGAAGATTCATGGAGCCGGAGAGCTCCAAGGAGGCGGCGAAGCAGCCGATGGAGGCGGAGGCCGGAGATCCAGAAGACCCTCGTGACCTAGGTAACTTGCATAACCCCCCGTTACTCTGCTGTGAATGCCCAATCTTACATACATGTGAACCCTTATCGGCACTGTTCTTCCCCAAAACAACCCAGGCCCCTGCAATCAGGGCTAGAAGAAGCGCATGCTTATCATGTTCTAGTCGGTGCGCTCAAGCACAAATTGCATCTGATTCGCCTTTCTCTTATTTTGCGGTCTCTGATTTGGTCCAGTGTCCAGCGACGATGAGAGACTACACCGTGGAGCCCGAGTTCTACGACCCCGCCATCGACGATGTTGACGAGCGATGGGCGCACAAGCAGAGGAAAGGCCGGACCTCCGACGCCGTGCTCAGCTGCCCCGCGTGCTTCACTACCTTGTGCCTGGATTCCCAGAGGTAATTAATCGATATTACGCATAGGGTTTGTGTCAAGAGGGGTGCTCCTGGACTATAATACTTTATGCGTATTAATCAGACCAATCTTAGATTAGTTGATTTGGCTTGTTCTTAGTTATAGAGGGATTGTGGCCGTGTTGTTACTGCCATTGGGGAACACATGTGGGAACTTGACATCATTTGATTAGTTAACTGAGAATTCAGGGGATACTGGATTATAATCATGTTCGGAGATTTGGTGTACATGTGTACATTATAGCATTAGGATTTAGGAGTATACGAGTATATGTGAGTAAATTGCTTTGCTGAAGTTGCTGGAAGAGATAAATGGAATTTCCTACTGTACGGTTTCTTTCTATAGGATCGCTGTACTCCTGAAAGTTTCATTGCTTAATTTGGATTGCTTGTGTGAGAGAAACACTACTGGAAGTGGAAGCCGCTATTTTAGAATAGCAAGGGCATCTACCTCCGTAAACTTATTCTGTGATGAAATGTTAGCTTATAAATTCATAATTCTTTACTGTGTCTGCTCTCATTTCCTCATTTGAAACTATGAAACTTTTTTCTAGTAAACTTGTAATCAGAGGTCTAATTTTAGTTCAATTTGTTTATTGTAGACCTCTGATTAATAGTTCTATCTTGTTCAAAAAAAGATTAACGTTTGTATGTTGTGAAGTAAAAATGAATATTTCTGTTAACATGATGATGCTCTTCCTCTTTGCACAATGCTCAGAGATACTTAAGCTTCTGTAAGATAATACAACCAACCGTGATGTACACACGTGACGTGCTGTACCAAGTTTAGACAGTTGCGTTTTATAGCAAATCTGCTTCGGACATATCCTGTAATTGCTTGTTTCCCAAGCCTTGCACACTACTCCCTCCGTTCTGAATTACGTTTTTATAGCAAATCTGCTTCGTACATATCCTGTAATGCTTGTTTCCCAAGCCTTGTACACTACACCCTCCGTTCCGAATTAGAAGACGTGTTGGATATTTCAATGTGGACGACATACATACCAAACTGATTGAATCTACACATTGAAACAAGTCTAGATGCATGTGCTTCAGAAAATAAAAAATTGGAACGCAGGGAATACATAATTTTTTCAATATATTGCACCTGAATATTTACAAAATTGACCTTTCTTCAAAGCTAGAGGAATCTGTGATCTGAGTCTTAAACTTAAACCAAATCTGGACCTTATGTTCTTAAAGTGCCTATCAAGCTGGCCCCGCTAGTACCGAACCGATCTTTATAGCCGATTCTACACCACAGGCCACAGTCGGCTCCTATGTGGGCTGGCGTGCCAGTGTACGGTTGCTCCAATGTAGATGGCGCTTAACATTTCAGTGTTGATGGTCGGTTGCATCGTTGCAAAGGTTGCAAATGTTTAGAGTGTGTTTGTTACATGCTTGACCAGATTGTACTGATATGGCACTGCAATGCCTGCTGGCGTTGAGCTCCTGCAACATATTCTTAGCACTACCCACACGGGCAGAGCCAGGATTCAATTGAGCCTAGTGCCATTCTTCTTAATCACCAAAATACCAAGCCAGACCAGGACCAAATCTTCAAACTAGTGTCATTTTTTCAAATATTCAGTTACGTTTCACGGCCTGGATAGTGTTGTGCTCTACCAAGTCTAGTACAGTTACGTTTTTATGGCAAGCCCTCTTCATACATATCCTGTATTTGCTTGTTTCCCAAGCCTTGCACACTACATAATTTTATCGTGTGAATTTTTCAAAATCGAGCTTTCTTCAAAACTAGAGGAATATGTGATCAGGGTCTGAAACTTTTATCAAATCTGACCTTATTTTGCTTAGAGCCAGTAGCCCGGTGGTGCTGAACTTGCCTATTAGGCTAGCCCCACCAGTACTGAAGCAATCTTTAGAGCCGGCTCTACACCACCCGCCACAGTCAGCTCCTATGTAGGCTGACGTGCCAGTGAACGGTAGCTCCAATGTAGATGGTGCTTAACCTTAATGCCAAACATTTCATTTTTGATGGTTGGTTGCACTGTTCATCGTTGCAAGGTAGCAATGTTTAAAGTGTGTTTTGTTAAATGCTTGACCAGATTGTACTGATATGGCACTGCAATGACTGCTGGCGTTGAGCTCGTGCAACGTATGCTTAGCACTACCCACACGGGCAGAGCCAGGATTCAGTTGAGCCCAGTGCCATTCTTCTTAATCACCAAAATACCAAGCCAGACCAGGACCAAATCTTCAAACTAGTGTCATTTTTCCAAATATTCATATTTATTTATTTTCTTTCTGGTCATTCACATTTATACCGGCACTTCTTATTAGCAGATTTTGTAATGCTTAAAATTTTCTTTTATTCGAATTCCAACACTTAAACTGTGAATGGTTTTTGCAGGCATGAAAAGTATGTAAACCAGTACCGTGCAATGTTCATGAGCAACTGCAAGGTCAAGACTGATCAGATACTAAGGGAGGGGAAAGGAAAGCGGAAGAATCGTAAAGTAACGGCTGTTGATTCTACTACACCAGAAGCTGAGAACAAGGGGCCAGTTTTTCACCCTGTTTGTTGTGAGGTCTGCTCAACTGAGGTTGCAGTATTTGATGAAGATGAAGTTTACCACTTCTTCAATGTCATTCCAAGCAACTCCTGAACCTTGTGATGTTCTAAGAACTGCTCATGTAGTGTAGTCTGTTGATCCTGAGCAGCTGTAGTAGCCTGGGGATTATATGTTCTTTACTTTCGAACCCTGTAATATAACCAGTCACGTAACTCAGGTATTATGAGTATGATTTTTGCGCTAGTTTTTTCTATAATATCAGAAGCTACACAATTTTGAATGGGCTACTTATCACAGCAGTTCAGTTAGTTTGTGATTGTATCATAAAACCAGGGTTTTTCGTGATGACTAATGCATATCTCCGACGATTACAGCATCATGGGAGAGCCTGATTCTTGGCTGAATTGATTTACACTGTAAAAACATTACACTTCACGAAGTTGCCCATAGCAATAGCCTGCCATGGCCTGATGAACATTAGGAATGTAGGATGATTTCAGCTTACGAGGGTAAAAAAACACAACTTCAGTAATATCCTTTTTTAGATAAAGACTTCAGTAATATCCTAGGTCAGTGGTAGTAAGAAAGATCAGGGTGGGTTAAAAATCAGCTGGCAGATGAGGTCGCCGACATGCCCTTCGTAGCCAACGAAGCCACAGAGACTTTGCCGGCCATGGCTGCAATTATACACCCGAGAGAGCGAAAGCGGGTAGGTAAACGACCAGTGCATGCATATCCAAAACTAGGAAGGCTGGTGGCCCGTCCATCCCCAGCGTTCCCTTTCAGCACAGATCATCATCACCATGCACGCGCTGGACCTCCTATCCTCTCCCAACAAAATAAGCCATTTTCTAGTCATCTTGCAGAAAATTCTTTTGGAATCCCGTAAGTTCTGAACAATTTTCCCGTGGAATGGTGTCGCTAGGGTTATAAAGTAGAACTAGTCTCTAGACTAAAGGGCATCATTAACCAAACGGTGAACCGATACAAAGGATGAGCAAAACCTCTTACAAAGCCTATCAAAAATAGGAAAGACATTTTTTATAAAAGGATTTTATTACTTAAGAGTATTAAGTATTACACCCGGCCTCTGCATAAATAGGATGCACACAGCCCCACAAGTTCCAATATCCAAAGTATGTAAAAAATAAAAAAGGCGAATTACATATCATCATGAAAAATTGTAAAGACACCTATGGTGGTGGATGGTCGATCCGAAAATATGTGGTCATCCATGCTGGGAGAATAACTCCCGCGCCACAGCCTCCAAACGCGACGACACCTCCAAAAATAGCTCTCGGTGCTCCACACGTTGCAGGGATGACCATGATCGGAGCGTAGCTGTGCATCAGTAGGTAACCTGCATAACAGAAGAATTTTTATTATTAAAAACCTTGTCATTTCTACATAGCCATGGCGACCAAATAACGACAATCTCTCCCACCCTAATAAGTAGTTTAAACCTAGCATCAACGCCGTTTAGCCAATTGCCAAAAATGTTTGCAACGTTACGCGGGATATAAGATAGAACCTATCTGGATGGCTGACCATATAGACCTAGCAAATTCACACTGTAAGAAGAAGTGTTTAATGGTCTCGTCATGACTATAGAAAACGTACTTTCTACTCCCATGTCAATTGCGTTTGGCAAGGTTATCTTTTGTAATAATTACACCTCGACGAAGATACCACACAAACACTTTCTTTTTTAGCGGAATCTTCATCTTCCAAATTTTCTTATTAGTATCAACTGGGACTTCAGGCTGGATTAAAGCTCCATACATGGAATAAACCGAGAATTTACCATTATTAGTGAGATTCCAACGAAGTTGATTTGGACCTTCCATCAACTGCACATAGACCAACCGCTGACAGCACGGGAATGCACCCAAGAGATACCAAAGCTTCACCACGACCCCCAAAGAGGGTAACGACGTGGCACGTCGCCCTCGTCAAGACCGATGGTTAATGGTATTTATCGGGAGCCCTGTTGGGTCGAAGACACCCATAACAGCACCTCCAGTAGGGTAACCGAACAAACTCCATTCGAGCTGCTATTATTGGATCTGACCACGCCGCTCTCATCCTCAGTTCCGGCGAGGACCTTAGGAGAAGGAGCCCGCGCTTCTTCTTCGAGAGGAGTTGGCTTGAGAGACCAGGGTTTGGGGACCTGGTCGAGTCCAAATGGTTGGATCTGGCGGTCACCCTGGGCGGGGCCGAGGACTCGATTTCTACCTGGCAGCGCCACTCTGGGGGCTTACGGCAATTTCTCAAAGGCTGGGGTGCCAACCTAGGTCGTGCGGAGAGGGACCTGAAGGAGGACATTCTGTCCCAAATTCGGACCCTGGACGCCTGCGCTCACTCAGATGGCCTAGATGATGAGGGCTGGGCCCTCCGATATCATCTGGAGAGTCAGATTTGTCACCTCGCCAGGATTGAGGAGGAGTACTGGAGACAACGCAGTAGGCTTACTTGGACCCTTAAAGGGGATGCCAATACTGCGTATTTCCATGCTATAGCCAACGGTAGGCGGAGGAAGTGTACCATCACGAGGCTGGTAGATGACCAGGGGATCGCGGTGGAGTCCACTGCGCTCCAGGGTCACATCTACGAGTTCTACCGTGCGCTCATGGGGGCGCCGGGTGACCCTCCCGCCTTTCACCTCTCCCCATCCCTCTGGGACACACGGCCACGTGTCACAGAGGAGGAGAATGACAATCTCATGCTGACCTTCACGAAGAAGGAGATGGACGTTGTCCTAGCTAGCATGAAGGTGGACACGCCCCGGGGCCGGATGGTCTCCCAGTATGTTTTTTAAACGTTTCTGGAAGACCCTTCGCACCGGTTGTGCTAGCCATTACCAATGACTTCGCTCTTGGTCGAGTGGACATTGCGAGACTAAACTTTGGGGTGCTGACTCTCATTCCAAAAGTTCAAGGCGCTGAGGATATCCGTCAGTTTAGACCGACTGCACTAATTAATGTCATTTTTAAGTTTGTAGCCAAGGCATTTGCGCTCAAACTTGGCCCCTGTCGTGTCTCGAAGGACGGACACCGGGGATGACAGGCACCCCCTTTGTAGATTCGGTAGGGGCGCGAAGGAGGCTGAAAGACGTCTCCCAGAGAAGGCTCGCCGGCAAGCTCTCTTTCTCTCTCGCTCTCGACGTGCAAGGCAAACAGGCAAAGGACACAGCGATCTACCCAGGTTCAGGCCGCCCGAAGGCTAACAGCCCTACTCCTGCATGTCTGGATAGATGGAGGAATCACGGTGTGGCTACAAGGAGATCTCCAGTGAGGTACTTGGAAGGGGTTTTGGCTAGAGGAAGAAGAAGGACAGATCCTTGCCCGGAGGAGATCACCTTCCTTCTATTCCCTGCCCTAGCCTAGCTTTGTGGTGCTCTTGCTCTGCTCTTCTCCTTGATACCTAGCGCTAGCCGTTGTAGCTCTATGCTTGCTTCCGTCCTTTCTCCTCCATGCCTTGGTCCTCCTTTTATAGAACAAGGGGATGCCACAGAGGTCATGCGAGGAGCGTGAGGGGGTCTTGGCGGGAAGAAACCCCTCTCCACGGTGGAGGAGGTGACGTGGCCTCTTCTCCTCCAAGTATCTTCCGCCGGTTTGGTGAGATCTCCACCCTTTGGGGAATGCGGGCGGACAAAGGTTGGCACGCCGCAGGTGGTGTACCCTGCCCGCGCCTTGCTTCCCAAGGCTTCTGGGTTCTTCTACCATCTTCTGGAGTGTGGTGGAAGTCTTATCCTCAGCTCGTACAGACTGGCACCCGAGAGGGAGCCCGGCCTTGCCGGGGTCTCGCCCTCTCGGGGTCTTCTCCTGCTTCCGGGGTGCGGGGGACCCGGGGGTCCTTCGCACCCGGTGGCCTTGGCTGGCGTGGGGCACCCGCTAGTCTTGCGTCGTGCCTTGGTCATGTCTATCTTCACGTTGGGCCCACATGCGGTGGACCCACTTTGGCAGCACTAGGGGAACGCCGTGTTCCACTGCTGTGACAGTAGCCCCCGGGCATGGTCCTGGCAGCCTTTGCTTCTCCTGCCGAGGCTATGACCAAAAAGAGGTCAAAGTGGGTCCCGGGCGCCTAGTCTTCTTGTACTGCTTGGTGAGGCCCGCCAGGCTGGAGTAGAGACGAGCCCCCAAGCTCCTTTGACTGAGCCACACCGAACGTTGCGATTCGTGCGGGCCTTGGACTTAGCCGAGCATCCAACGGTTGGAACGCGCCAAAGTCGGCACGTCTCCTCGATCCCCGCGCCAGTCGGAGTAATGGGGCTGCGACGTGACGCATGGGGCATCTCCTTAGACTTCCGCCTGGGGCTTGGTTGCCATTACCGAACCATTCTGCCACAAATTCCCAACTTTCCATCCTCTGCTCCGTCCTCTTCCCCTGCGCCGCCGCTGCAAATCCGATGGCTCACACCAAGCCCATCGGGCGGAAGAAGCCGGAAGGCGCCATCACAATTGTTCGAGGGCCGTCCTCCCCAAATCCAGGAGGAAGCGCTGAAGATCGATGCGCAGCACCAAGCAGGCGGGGCTTCGCCGGGAGCGAGCTCTGTTCTCCAGCAGCTATGCTGGTGGTAGCGAGAAGATGCGAAAGGCTTCGCACTACAGGGCGGTGGAGTCCGTGGCAGTGGGAGATATCCCTGCCCGAGAGGCGACGAAGGTCTTCGCTCCCTCCGATACATGGCCGCCCAACCAGATCCCCATTTTTGATATCTTCATGCTGATGGGAGCCGTGCCACCCTTTTCCGACTTCCTCTTGGAGATCCTGAAGGCCTACAAGCTGAAGCTCCTGCATCTGTCGCCGAGAGCCATCCTGGATTTGGCGGTCTTCTCCCACTCCCGCGAGGCGTTCATGGGAGTGATGCCGTCCGTGGCCTTGTTCCGCCACTTCTTCTATCTCCGCATCAGGAAAGACAGATGGCTGGGGGAGGCGTCACATTCTGCTTTCGCCTGATACCCGATGACATAGTAGTTACATGCGTCAAAAGAATATGGGTTAGGTTGAGACTCCAAGTGCAGAGTGTGTAGTAAGTGGAAGACGTGTTTTCCCCACGAGGGGTGACTCGAGGGTTTAATATCGAACTCTCGGGGAATCAGTAGTGAAGATTTATCTTCCTATCCTTCTTTTGGTTACCTACAAAACAAAGTAAATGTTTTGGTCCTCAACCTCACCTAGTGGTTGTCAAGCACAAGGTGTGAGAATGATATCAAGATAATATGCAATGCAAACAAGAAATAAATATGCAATGGTGGTAAATAAATATGCAAGGATGGTGGTAGCAATGATAAATGATATTTTTGGGTTTTATATGATGAATGCAAGATGTAAAAGTGTTTTTGTATTTTCGGATTTTTAAATGGCAGAAAATGGAAAATGGTAAAAGTTGTTGGAAAGGTGTTTCTTATGATTAAAAATGGACCGGGGTTCATGGTTTCACAAATGCACTCTCTCTTTAATAAAGTGGTAGACAATGGAACACTAGAGTTGACATATGAGATTGCAACACAACAGTTTAATGACAAGTTATAATTATATGGGCATCACGTCCTAACATAGAGACCTTTTGGTTATTAGTCTCTCTTATACTCCACCAAGATGCGAACTAAATCATAACACCTCAGTAATTAAGATAACTCAGAGTATAGCAATAAGTATCATGACATGAAGTTAAAATAAGAACATGCTAGATCTAGTCATGGAGAAGTGGCAATGGTCACACCCACATCCCGGTAGCATGGTATTTTTTTTATCCCTAGTGAGGCAACAAAGTAAGGTAAATACCCAAGTGGATCGCAGAACTTTCTCTCACGTTCACTGCACTAGCCACCCCCCGTTACTCCAACTAATGCACACGTTCCCCCCACACGCTCTCATAAACATGCTTGATCAAACAAGTAAATAAGAACGGGGTACATAATATGCATCTACTTTCATAACTGAAACAAAACCATTGCAATCTCAAACATATATTAACTCATAAAAAGATCCACCACAAAGGTATTACATAGATGACCGTAATCATGTTCAGCAGCTCATACGGTACTAATTAGTGAAGCTCAAGAGAGAGAGATACATAAGTTACTTCCACAAACCCATAGTCCAGAGGTGGACTACTCCCTCTTCATCATGGAGACGGTGGAGAAGTCGTTGGAGAAGATGGAGACCACGCCGGCAGCGCCCCGCCGGAGTTTTCCCCCTCCAATCTGCAGCTCCAGGTCTCTGTTTCGGTGTTTCTGTGTTTCTGCGGCGCTCCTTCCAGAGAACGTCGGGGGACTATTTTTATAGGCGTTTTAGGTCAAAACGAGTCGGTGGAGGAAAGATCGACGGCAACGGAGCTCCGAGGCCCAAAAGGGGGGTCCCACGCGGCCAGTACCTGGCCGCGTGGGCCCACCTATCTTGGCCCTCGGGCTCCGCTTGTTTGCTTCCTTCGCTCCCAAGTCTTCTTCCTTCCAAAATTGACGCTCGTAAATTTCAGGTCATTTGGACGTCGTTTGGGTCCCTGAAACATTAAAATAAGAAATAGGGTTTTCTGCCTGCGCAGGGTTAATTCCATAAAAATAGGAAATATAAATATTCCCAAAATCATTATAAAACATGATATAACCCTTATATGATGCAAATATGATGGAATATAAGTAATAATGCAAAGTTCATGTATGCATTTTACATGCATCAACATCCCCAAGCTTAACCATACTCGTCCTCGAGTATGAAGGTGATAAAACTAACATGGACTTTGCAATTTAATACTAACAATGGATATCAAAGATGATTACTATTGCTACATAGAGTCAAATGATTCATTCTTAAAAGGAGTAGCAATATGCAAGATAGTTTATGAAGTGATATCAAGTATTCAATGCAAGGATGTTCAATGATAATTCACAAAGTGTAACATAAGAAAGTAATATGGACCACATGTATGCATAATGATAAGTAAGAACATCCTACAATGGTCATAGAGTATTGATGAAAATCTGAATATAAAAGGTGGACACTTTGGAAAGATATATATGAGTAGAGGTAAAGCATGATAAGTTTCATCTAACTTCCAACTCTTCTACTTAAGTTAATGATTGCAATGTGTAATCCTTGGTGTCAAGCTCTCATTCCCCTATCATAGCATCTTGAATGATTAAGTTTAAAGTGAAAGCAAATATGAGTAGTGTGCTTGACAAAGTAAGGTTGAAAGTCTCATGCCCCTTGAATACAAGTACCTACTCCATGTGTTACTCAACTTGGAAACAAAGCAAGTTCAAGTTAAATATCATTGTAAGTAATAATAGTATCATTAAGAGCGTCAACTGGGGTACCTCTTGTCCCAGGATATGGAACAAGCCCATATCAAAATGACAAGACAAACAAACAAATGAACAATCTCAACACCCTTTTTATTTACCATTGGATAGCTTTTTATTGTAAGGTGTATCACAGAAGGTTCACCATAGCATGTAAGTAAATTTCCACCATGAATGATGCATGGCTTAGATTAGCGGCCCAGGCGTCTCTCTAACCATTTATACAAACTCATTTAAACTCATTTCCACATTTATTTCACCCATGGTAAGCATCCATAAACAAAAGTACATGATATCAACTAAATGAATGAAGAGCATGTTGAAAGCTTGCCATGTGACAGCACATATGGCTAACTCCAACCGACATTTGTCAAGCCACAACATCATAATTTAATCACAATGGGTCATGTTTTATTTATGCAATAAAGTAAAGTGTGCATCAAGTTCGTGAGAGCTATATAACCAACTTTTCCCATAACAATCAATAACATAACATTTTCATTCAGAGGTATAGATAACACAAATATCATGATAAACATACTCGGAATAGCATAAAGCTAATAGGTAGATATGGTGGACTCACTGGAAAAACTTTGGTTGAAGGTGTTGGAAACAAGTTTTTGCTTGTTGGAATTTTTGGGCTAGCAAGAGGGAGAAAGTTGACCATCTAAATGCATGCATGAGTGTCCATAGAACTAACTAATCCATGTTAAACAAGTAAAATAACATTCAGCATCAAAACATGAATAAAGATAGCTCTTGATAAAAATTTGCAAATTATTACTCATTAACAAGCTCATGAATCATGCAACTATATGTATCTTTTAAAATCAACTCAAACATCCCTTTTCCCAATCTTATAATAGCATCCAACATAATTCAACCCAAATTTCCAGTAGCTCTCTCATATATAAATGATAGTGTGGTGGTCTCACAAATAAAAATCAAACCAAACAAACAAAAAGACGCTCCAAGTTTATGCGATAAAGTGTTTCGATCGAAAAACAGAAGTTAGACGTGTGCAAACCGAGAGTGTGTAGGTCCAGTGGGGTTGTCTTCACATCCCCAAGCTTATGGTCTTCACCATCCTTGGATAGCTCTTGGTGCATCTCCTCTAATCCCTGTGAAAAAACTTCAAAACACCGTTTCTCCCATTTCTTTTCTGTGGGGTGCATTAGTAGTGATAAACAAATAGATTTCTTGCTGCATATAATCCTTGAAAAAAATTCATATGAATGTCCAGAAAGTGTATAATGTTGTATGCCTACTCATAAACTCAATTGGATCAAAAAGATTCAAGTTAAAAGCTCAAAGCATGCATCAAACAAAATGGGACAGAATCTGTCCAGAAAAACAGCAGCAGCAAAACGTATTTTTCTACCCTACTTAACTTTCTCGAAAATTCCGAAAAAATTCATGAGGATGAAAAGTTGCAACTACAGTTCAAATATGAGCTCATTCGGAGTTACAGAATAAGAATTAAAAATCATACCGTGCACAGATTCGTGCAGGAATAAAATCTCCGAACGCTATAAGCAACTTTTCAAACCAAAATGAGTAAAACTTGGCACTTTATTAAAAATTCCAGAAACTAAACTAAAACAAGTCTCTTGTTACAGCAAGAGGACACAAAGAAAATCACAAATAAAAAAACCGGGTTGCCTCCCGTAAAGCGCTTTCTTTATAGCCATATAGCTAGGCTTCTTACTTGATGTTTATTGTGGACGAAGCTCATGAGGGAGCTTGAACTTTGATGTGCCCTCTTCCTTGGGAAGTGTTCCATGCACTTCTTGTGTGGAAACTGAAACTTCACATTCCCTTCTTTGAATCAATGATAGCACCTGTAGTACGAAGAAAAGGTCTTCCAAGAATAATTGGACTAGAGGTTTTATTCCCCATATCCATGATTAGAAAATCAACAGGCACAAAAGTCATATGTAACTCTACCATAACATCACTTACTTTTCCTAAAGCATGTTTAATGGAATCATCAGCAAGTGCAAGTTCAATAGAGCATTTTTCAAGATTTTTCAATTCAAGTACTTCATATAGTTCTTTAGATAAAACAGAGACACTAGATCCTAGATCAAGTATAGCATGGTGTGTCTCTTTTCCAATAGTTACTAGTACTTGGGAATCCATATATCCCCAAGCTTAGGTGGTATCATAGCCTCTTGGTTGTACCTAGCAATCTTTTCTTTCAAGACATGATTAGCAATATAAGAACCAAAACCAGCTTGGTTAGTGTTGATGGAAGGATCACTTGCAAATTTTTGTAAGATAGATATTAATTCATGCAAGCTACAATTTCTAAGTCAAGCAATGGATCCTTGACTTCACTAAGCATTTTAACTTCCTCAACTTTCTTTTCTAACTCAATCAACATAAGAGATTCATCATGTTCAGTTTCTTTAACTTCTTCTTTTAAACCACAAGTTGAGACATAAATGGCAACAAATATTCAGGATAGTTCAATAATTCATCAAGAGTTTCCTCCAAAGTAAGAGGAACATTTTCAGCAATATTAATAGAATTCATTCCAACCACAGGTGATGCTTGTGGTTTCCCTGCAGACATACTCAATAAAGTGGCTTGATTATCAGCTAGTTTTGACAAGCTTTGTCTAGTCCTGCAGTTGGAGTTGTAAGCCTTTAATATCAGAACTAATAGAAGCAACAGACTTATTCAACTCTTGTATCATGGTATTATGACTAGCAACTTGTTCCATAAGAATTTTGTTAGCCTCAAATTATCATTACGTGATGGCATAGGCTTCCAATTATTATCATTAGCATTAGGATATGGAACAAAGGACGATTGTTGGGAACATATGGGGGTTTATTATAAGAGTTATAATTGTTGTTACCATACCCATTATTACCATAGTTCCTAATGAAGTTGACATCAATATTTTCAGATTATTACCAACTAGTTCTTGCAAAGGAACATTTTCAACATTTGTTTATTAAGAAAGCAAGAATAGTATCCATTTTAGATGACAAATCATTTGTTTCTTCTATGAGTTCACTTTCTTAGAAGGATTAGGTGCTCTATCAGTATGCCATTGACTATAGTTTTGCAAAATGCTTTCCAATATGTTCTTAGCTTCTACTATAGTTTTTCCCATAAAAGCACCTCCAGCAGCAGAATCAAATATTTCTAGACATGTAGTTTAACCATTGTAAAAGAGTGTAATATGGTCCATTCATTAACCCATGTGATGGACAAGTTCTAAGCATAAGTTTTATCCTATCCCAAGCCATAGCAACATGTTCATTTTCATTTTGCCTAAAAGAAAGATGTTGTTTCTATTTTGCAAAATTTTAACAGGGGATAAATTTCTTAATGAAAGCTTCTTTTAGATCATCCCAAGAATTAATACTACCAATGGTAATGAATGCAACCACTCTTTAGCTTTTCCTCTAAGTGAGAAAGGAAATAACTTCAGTTTTAGAATATCACTTTCCACATTTTTAAATTTTGCATGTCACATATTTCAACAAAATCATGAAGATGCATAGAGGCATCCTCCATAGCACTACCACCAAATTGTTCCCTAGTTATCAAGTTCAACAAACTAGGACTTACTTCATAACTATCAGCATTTATCTTAGGTGTGGCAATAGCTCTAGCAATAAATTGATCATTTGGAGTGTTTGTGTAGTCACACAACTTAGTTCTTTCTCCCATTTTAGCAAGTTTTTATGTGTTTTTTAATTTTTTATGCAAAACTGAAAATAAAATGAATGATGCAAACCGAAATAACAAATGCAAGACAATGACAAAACAAATAAATTGCTTTGAAGGTAAAGATGGATAAGATGATGCTCACGTAGGTGCAACCTCCCCAAGCTTAGGTGTTAGCACAAGTTGGTGATGAAGTTGACTTTGTTGTGATATCCTTGGATAAACTTTACAGCAATGATTCCCCGGCAACGGCGCCAGAAAACAGTCTTGATGGCCCGACGTAGTTACCTGCGTCAAAAGAAATGGGTTAGGTTGAGACTCCAAGTGCAGAGTGTGTAGTAAGTGGAAGACGTGTTTTCCCCACGAGGGGTGACTCGAGGGTTTAATATCGAACTCTCGGGGAATCAGTAGTGAAGATTTATCTTCCTATCCTTCTCTTGGTTACCTACAAAACAAAGTAAATGTTTTGGTCCTCAACCTCACCTAGTGGTTGTCAAGCACAAGGTGTGAGAATGATATCAAGATAATATGCAATGCAAACAAGAAATAAATATGTGTGGTGGTAAATAAATATGCAAGGATGGTGGTGCAATGATAAATGATATTTTGGGTTTTATATGATATGCAAGATGTAAAAGAGTTTTTGTATTTTCGGATTTTTAAATGGCAGAAAATGGAAAATGGTAAAAGTTGTTGGAAAGGTGTTTCTTATGATTAAAAATGGACCGGGGTTCATGGTTTCACAAATGCACTCTCTCTTTAATAAAGTGGTAGACAATGGAACACTAGAGTTGACATATGAGATTGCAACACAAAAGTTTATGACAAGTTACTAATTATATGGGCATCACGTCCTAACATAGAGACTTTTTTATTAGTCTCTTATACTCCACCAAGATGCGAACTAAATCATAACACCTTGTAATTAAGATACTCAAGTATAGCTTTAAGTATCATGATATGAAGTTAAAATAAGAACATGCTAGATCTAGTCATGGAGAAGTGGCAATGGTCACCCACAACCCCCGTAGCAAGGTATTTTTCTTTATCCCTAGTGAGGCAACAAAGTAAGGTAAACATACCCAAGTGGATCGGGAACTTCTCTCACGTTCACCGCACTAGCCACCCCCCGTTACTCCAACTAATGCACACGTTCCCCCACACACGCTCTCATAAACATGCTTGATCAAAACAAGTAAATAGAACGGGGTACATAATATGCATCCATATTCATAACTGAAACAAAATATTGCAATCTCAAACATATATTAACTCATATAAAGATCCACCACATAGGTATTACAAAGATGACCGTAATCATGTTCAGCAGCTCATACGGTGCTAATTAGTGAAGCTCAAAGAGAGGAGAGATACACAAGTTACTTCCACAAACCCATAGTCCAGAGGTGGACTACTCCCTCTTCATCATGGAGATGGTGGAGAAGTCGTTGGAGAAGATGGAGACCACGCCGGCAGCGCCCCGCCGAGTTTTCCCCTCCAATCTGCAGCTCCAGGTCTCTGTTTCGGTGTTTCTGTGTTTCGGCGGGTCTCCTTCCAGAGAACGTCGGGGGACTATTTTTATAGGCGGTTTTAGGTCAAACCAAGTCGGTGGAGAAAAGATCGACGACAACGGAGCTTCGAGGCCCAAAAGGAGGGGTCCCACGCGGCCCATGTACCTGGCAGCGTGGGCCCACCTATCTTGGCCCTCGGGTCTCCGCTTGTTTGCTTCCTTCGCTCCCAAGTCTTCTTCCTTCCAAAAATTGACGCTCGTAAATTTGCAGGTCATTTGGACGTCGTTTGGGTCCCTGAAACATTAAAATAAAGAAATAGAGTTTTCTGCCTACGCAGGGTTAATTCCATAAAAATAGGAAATAAATATAATATTTCGAAAAATCATTATAAAACATTGATATAACCCTTATATGATGCAAATATGATTGGAATATAAGTAACATAGTGCAAAGTTCATGTATGCATTTTACATGCATCACCGCCCGAATCTCAAACCATCATATCCTCTCATGAAGACCAAGTCCAGATGGGAGGAATGGAGGAAGCGGTGGTTCTTGGTGGAGGTTTCAAAGGCCCTCCCACAATGGGAGGAACCAAAGGAACTTCCAGAGAAACTGGAATCCTGGGGTTATTTCAGCGCTCAGGATGGCGACTTCTCGGAGGTGGTGGAGCGCTTCTAGCTCCTCAGCAGCCAGGGGGTGACGGGTGCCGCCATTGCCGCTCATTTCCTTCGCAATCGCGTGGCTCCACTGCAGGAGAGGTCGCATCCGTCGTGGGACTTCCAGGGCCGCAGCGACCTGTCCCGCCTAAGGAACGTCGACATGCCCGAGGGCACCATCCGGGACAACATAACCAAGCTCTTTGTCCCGGGTCTTCAGTTTGACCATCCTGCCGGGGTCCTCCCTCTATGCGAGGACCCGCAGAAGGTTGCCATCTTGGAGCGGATGCCGTCGTGCAACGCCCTTGGCCTCGAGGGTCGGGAGGACCATGGTCCCGTTCCTCCAGCAAAGGGTCGCAGGTCCAAGGCTCTTTCCAGCTCTGATGAGGAAGGGGAGTCCTCGGAGCCGCCGGAGGAGGAAGAGGAAGAGCCAGCGGATGGCTTCGCCGGCTCGGGTGACCATACCGGTGGTGGCGAGCAAGGCGCCGGGCAGGACGATGACGACGAGGAAGATGACGACGACGACGACGATGATGATGATGATGATGATGATGATGATGATGATGATGATGACGATGATGCAGGGGACAAGGAGTCTCCCCTGCTTCCAGCTTCTGGTGCCCCCGCGGTGCCTGACCCGGGGGCCAATATTACTTCCGCGCCCGTGGAACTGACGGGCCACGCGGGCGATCCATCGGACATGGAGATCGACCACGAAGGATTCACCTTGGCTCCCCGGATGGAGAGCTCTTCTGATTCTCTGCCGCCGGCGTCCGAGCCGGGGGCATCTCATGATTCTTCCTGTGCATCGATTGACGTGCCTTCGCAGATGAGCAGCAAGCGCTCACGGGAGTAAGATCTCGCCTGAACTCTGAAGGCCTTATAATTCCACTGTTTTCCATCTGACCCGGAAGAAATGTCATCGGCTGCTTGCAGGGATGATGCGTCGCCGGGAGGAAGCAAGAGGCGCCGCGACTTGGCGGAGGACGACACTGCCTCGAGTATCTAGGTTGGTGGTGGTGGAATGCTCCCTCCACCCTTAGCTGAGGTCAAAGGTCGCCGAGGGAGTGGAGTGGGGAGTGTTACCGCGACTTCCCCATCTCTCACCAAGAAGAAACCGGAGGCCCCGACTTCGAACCGGAGGCCCCGACTTCGGACCCCGCAGGTAAGTTCAAACTTTTCCCAGGCGTTTTCCTTCAAGCCTTAACGCTCAAAGTTCTTACACTGCTTCCGCAGCAAACGCGGTCCCGATCGTCGGCCACGATGCTGCTGGGCAAGTAGGGACTCCGTCCCTCACTTCTTCAGATGGGCGGGAGGTGTCTAAGAGTGCGACGACGCGTGTTGCTGGGACGCAGACCGCGCCTCAATTTTATGGCCCTGACGGCGAAGGGTGGCCCCTTCCTGGGGAATACCGTCTGGATGTGCCATCTCCGGGTTCCCTGCTTCTAGACTCGGAGATGACCGCTTACACTGACCTCTCCTTGGATTCCAGTGCCAGCTTGGAGATAGCGGAGCTGGAGAAGATCAAGGAGAGCTTGGTTTCTGGATGCCAGCAAGGGGACACCGCTTCAGGATCCACGTCAAAGGTTACCATTAGCAGGGAGAACGCCATGGATGCCGTTCGCCATGGGCTAGTCCAGATGGGTGAGGAAATCCGTGCCCGCGAGGTCGCCATCGAGAAGAAGACAGGAGAAGCGGTGGACCAGATGAGAAGCGGGAAAGCCAAGTTGGACCGTATGTCCAGGAACGCCCGCAAGCTGCTGCTGCATCTCCAGAAGGAGCGGGCCGACAGAGCTGTTGCGGAAAGGCAGCATAAAGAAGAGCTGGCTGCCAAGGAGCAACAGCTGGAAGCTCGAAAGTCGGCCTTGTCTGGGATGATGATCTTTATGGGCTCCATGAAGTGCGAGCAGGAGTAGGAAATTGAGCGCCTGAAAGGGGTCGTCGGCAGCCTCCAGGAAGCACTCAAGCTGAAAGACCAGGACCTCCATTTCCGTGAGACCCAGCTGAAGCAGGCTGACCAGGCCATTGCCAGCGCCAAGGAAGCGCTCGTCCAAGAGAAGACCAACTCCCAGACCCTGCGGAGGAAGACTGAAGAGGACAGCCATAAGATGTTCGCACTGGAGGGTTCTCTGAAGGCACTGGAGCAGGAGGTGGCCAAGATGAAAGAGAGCAATCAATAACTGGCCAATTCCCGCGACCAAGCTTCAAGCGAGCTGCCCACTCTTCAGGGCTCGAACAAGGAGGGCCTCGTGCTGCTCGTCGAGGCCTGCAATGGGCTTTCTGTGTGGGTAGCTCAGCTATGCAAAAGGCTTGTTCCTGCTACTCTTGCGCATGACTGTCAGAGCATGCCGCTTGTAGCTCATTTCATCAAGGAGAGGGCCGAAGAAGTGTACACCGCCAAGAACGTTCTCGCCCTCAAGCTGGTGAATGACAAGCACGGGGCGAGCAAGCAAACGACGGACTTGGTGATGGCGACATTCATGGGCGCCAACCCGTCAACGACCATGCCTGACTGGGCCAGCGTGTCTCCGTCCCCGCAATCCCGCCGATCGATGAAGGCTCAAGCGGCCGTGTTGGCGCGGAGGGATTTCCCCCACCTTCGTGTTTCTGGAAAGCCATCTGAGCGTCCTGCTGCCCAAAAGCAATAAACTGCGTATTAGTTCCTTGCGTTACAATTTGAACTTTATTGTGACAGCCTAGAACTTATGACTTGCTGCTTTGCTTCTACAAGTGTCGTTTACTTGTCTTAGCATATTTTTACTGTTCTCCACGTCCTTGAGGGACCTTCCGGGTTGCAAGCATACTAATGAGGCCCTGACTGGTCAGGAATGCTCTCACAAGCCCTACAGATACCCGGGAGGCCGCTCACTCTCATGGCACGCATGTCCCCGGGTGGTATCAGGTCTTTCGCACCGCTTTCTACCCCCGGGAGAGTCGATACCCCGTGAGTGCTCGCACGACGGTCGAGCCTTGCCCTTGCCAGTTGCTAGCATGCTTTTACACTGATTCATCCGTGGACCGACAAGATTCATGTGACATTAGCGGGTTTTCAGGATAACTTATCTTTTATTCATGATAGAAGTTCTTGAGCGACAACTCGGTGCTCCAGGGTACATCTTGCAGCAACACGACTCTTTTCGGGTACATAGCTTCGCAGACCTCAGAGGACCTCACGGGGTGGGATGTCGGCGGCTTCCAGCGTCGTAACCCGCCGGGTGCTCAGCTTCACACGCATCTTCAGGTTGCGCACGTTCATGTGGAAGATGAGGATGATGCGGTGCTCCAGGAGGTCTTTCGCGGGTATCCTGTCCATGACTCCCCGGAACCTCCAGATGAAACGTCGCAGCGTTTCTCAATCCCTATGTACCAGGCGGTAAAGATCAAAGATCGATGCTAGGAACGAGGTGCAGCAGGTCATGAGATGCTGGCTAGTCTGGCCTTCCATGTCCTCCCGGGAGCGACGCCTGAGGTTGGAGCTCTGGCCAGCATCCTCCTCAGGCTGCTTCATGGGTTGCTTGCCGTGACGATCTTCGGGCTGCCCTTCTCCTGGGGGCAGTGGTTCGGGCTCGACGATGTTGATCTTAGGTTCAGCAACGCAATCTCGGCCTCAGCGGCACCGGCATCGACAGTTGAGGCAGAGCTTGCAGGACCATGGCACTGGAGGGCGAAGCTCAGTAGGTTCTCAAAGCTGGTGATCCACGCTTTCGCGCGGGGGTCGTCCTTGCAAAGATCCGGGGGAAAGGTGAGGAGCACTTGGGCAGCCCCCAAAGCCTCCTTTATCCCCCAGCCTTGCTGAGTTAGCTGCCGAGCTTGCTCTCCAAGGATCTCTCCGGCTTCTGACATGGCGCCTGCCGGTTGTTGAGGAAGATCCTTCTCTTGTTGAGGAGGAACTGCCGCCTTTGCCGCAGACGTGGAACCGGACGTGGATCTTGTCGCAGGCGGAGAGCTCAAAGTAGTTCGTGTGCTGGCTGACAAACTCGACTTAGACAGAGTTTCTGACGAAGGAGAACTCGACGTAGATATTGAAGAAGATGAAGAACTTGCCGCAGCGTGAGATGTAGATGAATCCAGCGCTTGTGCCCCCTACCTGGCGCGCCAGATGTCGTGTCTCGAAGTACGGACACCGGGGATGACAGGCACCCCCTTTGTAGAATCGGTAGGGGCGCGAAGGAGGTTGGAAGACGTCTCCTGGCGAAGGCTTGCCGGCAAGCTCTCTATCTCTCTCACTCTCGACGTGCAAGGCAAACAGGCAAAGGACACATCGATCTACCCAGGTTCAGGCCGCCCGAAGGCTAACAGCCCTACTCCTGCATATCTGGATAGATGGAGGAATCACGGTGTGGCTACAAGGAGATCTTCGGTGAGGTACCCGAAAGGGGTTTTGGTTAGAGGAAGAAGAAGGACAGATCCTTGCCCGGAGGAGATCACCTTCCTTCTCTTCCCTGCCCTAGCCTAGCCCTGTGGTGCTCTTGCTCTGCTCTTCTCCTTGATGCCTAGCGCTAGCCGGTTGTATCTCTATGCTTGCTTCCGTCCTTTCTCCTCCATGCCTTGGTCCTCCTTTTATAGAACAAGGGGATGCCACAGAGGTCATGCGAGGAGCGTGAGCGGGTCTTGGCGGGAAGAAACCCCTCTCCACGGTGGAGGAGGTGACGTGGCCTCTCCTCCTCCAAGTATCTTCCGCCTGTTTGGTGAGATCTCCACCCTTTGGGGGAAAGTGGGTGGACAAAGACTGGCACGCCGTAGGTGGTGTCCCCTACCCGCGCCTTGGTTCCCAAGGCTTCTGGGTTCTTCTACCATCTTCTAGAGTGTGGTGGAAGTCTTATCCTCAGATCGTACGGACTCGCACCCGAGAGGGAGCCCAGCCCTGCCGAGGTCTCGCGCTTGATGCATGTAAAATGCATACATAAACTTTGCATTGTTTTACTTATATTTCAATCATATTTGCATCATATAAGGGTTATATCACTGTTTTATAATGATTTTGGGAATATTTCATTGTTTTCCTATTTTTGTGGAATTAACCCTGCGCAGGCAGGAAACCCTATTTTTGATATTTTGATGTTTCAGGGACCCAAACGACGTCCAAATGACCTAATAATTTACGAGCATCAGTTTTTGGAAGGAACAAAGCGTGGGAGCGAAGGAAGCGAACAAACGGAGGCCCGTGGGCCAAAATAGGGTGGCCCACGTGGCCAGATTCCCTGGCCGCGTGGGACCCACCATCTCGGCCCTCGAGGCTCCGTTGTCGTCGATCTTTTTTCCACCGCCTCCGTCTTGACCTAAAACCGACTATAAAAATAGTCCCCGACGCCCTTCGGAAAGGAGCGCCGCCGAAACACAGAAACACAGATACAGAGACCTGGAGCTGCACATTGGAGGAGGAAAACTCCGGCGGGGCCTCCCGGCGTGGTCTCCATCTTCTCCAACGACTTCTCCACCGTCTCCATGATGAAGAGGGAATAGTCCACCCCTGGACTATGGGTTTGTGGAAGTAACTTATGTATCTCTTATCTCTTGAGCTTCACTAATTAGTACCGTATGAGCTGCTGAACATGATTACGGTCATCTATGTAATACCTTTGTGGTGGATCTCTTTATGAGTTAATATATGTTTGAGATTGCAATAGTTTTGTTTCAGTTATGAAACTAGATGCATATTATGTACCCCGTTCTTGTGCACTTGTTTTGATCAAGCATGTTTATGAGAGCGTGTGTGGGGTGATGTGTGCATTAGTTGGAGTAACATGGTGTGGCTAGTGCGGTGAAAGTGAGAGAAGTTCCGCAATCCACTTGGGTATGTTTACCTTAGTTTGTTGCCTCACTAGGGATAAAGAAAAATACCTTGCTACCGGAGTTGTGGGTGACCATGCCACTTCTCCATGACTAGATCTAGCATGTTCTTATTTTAACTTCATGTCAAAAGACTTAATGCTATACTCTGATTTATCTTAATTACTGAGATATTATGATTTAGTTCGCATCTTGCTGGAGTATAAGGGAGACTAATAAACAAAAGGTCTCTATGTTAGGACGTGATGCCCATATAATTAGTAACTTGTCATTAAACTTTTGTTTTGCAATCTCATATGTCAACTCTAGTGTTCCATTGTATACCACTTTATTAAAGAGAGAGTGCATTTGTGAAACCATGAACCCCGGTCCATTTTTAATCATAAGAAACACCTTTCCAACAACTTTTATCACTTTTACATTTTCTGCCATTTAAAAATCCGAAAATACAAAAAGACTTTTACATCTTGCATTCACATTATAAAACCCAAAAATATCATCCATTATTGTTTCCACCATCCTTGCATATTTATTTACCATCATTGCATATTTATTTACTGTTTGCATTACATATTATTTTCATATCATTCTCACACCTTGTGCTTGACAACCACTAGGTGAGGTTGAGGACCAAAACAACTTACTTTGTTTTGTAGGTTTTCAAGAGAAGGATAGGAAGATAAATCTTTCACTACTGATTCCCCGAGAGTTCGATATTAAACCCTCGAGTCACCCCTCGTGGGGAAAACTGTCTTTCATTATACTACACACTCTACACTTGGAGTCTCAACCTAACCCATTTTCTTTTCATGCAGGTAACTATGTGAAGGGCCATCAGCGCTCTCGGGGTCTTCTCCTGCTTTCGGGGTGCGGGGGACCCGGGGGTCCTTTGCACCCGGTGGCCTTGGCTGGCGCGGGGCACCCGCCAGTCTTGCGTCGTGTCTTGGTCATGTCCATCTTCATGTTGGGCCCACATGCGGTGGACCCACTTTGGGAGCATTAGGGGAACCCCGTGTTCCACTGCTGCGACAGCCCCATTGCTCACCGCACGATTAGTTTCACTCAATCTGCGTTAATCAAGGGGCGCCTCCTACATGAGGGTGTGGTCTCCCTCCAGGAGGTTATCCATGAGTCTTGTTCCAAGAAACTTGGTGAAGTTTTCTTGAAACTGGACTTCGAGAAGGACTATGATCGAGTCAACTGGAACTTCCTGGGAGAAGTCCTCCGGAACATTGGCTTTGATCCCGGCTGCGTCCATAGGGCCCTTAGTTTGGTCTCGGGGGCAGACTGCCATCACCATTAACAGAGAAATGGGGAATTTCTTCCGTAATGGTAGAGGGGTTCGACAGGGTGATCCCCTGTCTCCTCTTCTCTTTGACTTCGAGGCCTTGGCGGCCATCCTTGATGCCACTAAGAGGACGGGGCACATTCAGGGTCTTGTGCCACATCTGATTCCGGGAGGGGTCTACTGCAGATGACACGGTCATCATGATCCAGCATGATGAGCGTGCCATTACCAACCTGAAGTTTATCCTGCTATGTTTTGAGAACATGTCAGGTGTCAGGATCAACTTTCATAAGAGTGAGGTTGTGGTTTTGGGGGCCAGCCCTGAGGAGCAGCTGAGGGTGGCCTAGATGCTTAACTGTAAGTAGGGTTCCTTTCCGTTCACGTACCTTGGACTCCCTATCAGCGACAGAGCTCTGAGGGCGGGGGCCTGTGATCCCCTCACTAGCAAGGTTGCGAAGTGTGCAGATCCTTGGATGGGAAAGCTGATGTCTCCGGCGGCGAGACTCACTCTCACCAATGCATGCATATCGAGCCTAGCTCTTCACGCCATGGCGGTTTGCCTGCTAGGTGATGGGGTTCATCGGACGATGGATGGGCATCGCTCCCGTTTCTTCTGGGAAGCAAACGGGAAGAAGCGTAAATATCACTGGGTACGTGTAACAGCCCAAAATTAGTAAACCTAAAAATGGGTGCTAATTTTTCACTTTTGTGTTAATTGCATCATGGCATCCTTAATTAAAAATGCTCAAGCAATTATAACTTTGAAAAACCTCTAATGTGTTTTGCTTCGTTTACAATTTCAAAACAATGAAAGTGTTCAAGCTTGCAAAACAAAAACATCTTGGCATCTATATTTGTCAAGGAAGTTTCAAAAGTTCCAAATCCAATTTTTGACAAAACTATTTTGATTTGGAAACTAAAATGAGTGAAGAAAATCTCAAATTGCCTGTGGGCAATTCCTATTTTATTTTCCTACCAAATGATTTTCAAATATTCTGGAAAAATTAGGGGAGCTTCATAATATTATAAAGAGGCTACCCAAAAATTTACATAATTTTTGGAGATGTTTAAGTGGCCCAAATAATTACAAAACGGTGCAACCAGTACTAAAAAGGACCTATCTGTGATGGGTTCAAAACGTCCAGGGAGTTTTTGTAAAACTTCTTTCTCCTCTCTCCTCCCGCCATTCCCGCGACCACCACGCCGTCGCCGTGTCGCACTCGCACCGCACGCATCGGGGGCCCCTCCTCCCTGCCTCCACCTGCGCGGAGAAGAGCACACGGAGCTCCCGCATGCCCCCTATCCAAGCGCTCACCTGCTCCCTCCTCCCCGTTTCTTCTCCCCACGGAGCAGCACCCGAGCCCGCCGTCGCCGCCACATCGCCGTCGTTCGGGAGCTCCCCGAGCCCAACGGAGACCACCAATCGCTCTGCCTCTTCGTCCTCTACCTCCCGGCCAAAGGAATCGAGTCGGGCTGGCCGAAATCGATGCTGTCGTCAGCTACTCCGCCGCGCCATGGCCGTCTTCGCCGCCGTCGACTGAAGCATCCCCAGGCCAAGCCAGGACCGCCACGAGCTCTGTCGCGCCGTCTTCTCCTTCCTCGCCACCGGAATCGAGCTCGGACGCCGTGTAGCTCCGGGAATCGACCGCGCCTCCCGCACCTTCTTCGACCACGGCCGCCGCCCCGCCGTGTGGTTTGCCGCCGTCCGCCCACCTCCGGTTACTCCGGGCACCTCCACGCCACCAGGTGAGCACGCCATTCCCCGGACCCTCTGCTTTTCCTTGCTAGCTCGCTGGGTCGTCGCCCCACACGCTGCCGTGCTCGTCTCCCCGCCCGGATTTTCCGAGTCGAAGAAATTCGGATAGTCCGAGTCTCTCCAGTACCTCTTTCCTTTAGGTCCTTAGCCAGTTTTTCGAAAAATGAGTTCGACCGGATTATCCGGTTAGGAAAAGTCCGGATTTTCCGAAGAAGTCCAGTACCAGAAAAACTTGGGTCCTTAGCCAAATATTTGAGTGTACAGTGCACTCGGATAATCCGAGCTAAGTGTAAACCGAAATTTCCGAATTTATGCAGTACCAAAACTTCTACTGTTTCAAATTCTTTGTCTCCCTATTTTGGTAAAGAAATGTGCTGAGTATAATTAAGTTATAACCCGGACATAATTTAAAAGGAGGAAATTATAAAAGTGATAACTTCTTATCGGGACCTCAGAAAATTATGTTCCTTATACCAAAATGTTCAGAAAAGCATGAACCATCCAGAATCATCATCATCATGCATAATTGATCATACTTACAATAATGTGCTCTAGTAGTAATTAGAATCATAAAGTTAAATATGGGGTTGCTTCCAAATAATTGCACTAATTATTTGGCCCTCCATTTAAATTGTTAGCTAACTTTTATGGTGATACATTGCATAAACTTGTCATACCATCATGTGCTTGTGCATTGCATTGTGACCAATGTGTGGTGATTGATTGTTGTTTCCATGTTTATGCTCCGCTAGATCAAGCAGCCGGGGTTACGCCGCAATACCCCGAGGATCCGTACTATTAGCACGTTGATCAAGGCAAGCGTAATCCCCCCCCTCTGAGCATATCTTATCCTATTTTCCGCAATTATTTTCTCCACTATATTATTGCATGCGGTTCCAAATGTCATTTTCTACTTGGATTAGAGTATCCTACAGTTGCATTAAATCCCCTATGCCAATTACCTGTTTCCCCTCCTAATACCATAGGTTTGTATGGTTGGCCATGAAATAATTACTATGCTATGCAAATGCTTAGCCATGCTTAGTGAAATGCCTAGTTGTACTATGGTTGGTACATGCTGGGAACAGGTGTTGACTTGTGACAGTAAATGATGGTGGAGAATTGTGGTGATGGATAATAAAATGCTTAAAGGTGGGGATGAGAGGCCACATGGGATGTGGTGGGTTGTCTCGTTCTCACCGCCTAGGTGCGAGTTCTGGACCTCTTGAACCAAGTTGAGCGTGCAACCATGCGTGGGCTATATGGAACCCCCATCGACCGACTAACTTGTGGCGGACTAGCCGAGGGTCCTCTAGTTTGGCTTTCCATTTGCGCGTGCATTGAGATGGTGGCCAAGACTGGGATGAGGATGGTGGTGTTAGGGAAATAAGTGGCCGCGGGACAGGGTGACTGGAGGAGACACCAAACCCGTCCTACCGCCACTGATGATCCTTGGATAGTCTTAAGCAAGGTAAAGGTTGTAGCCGTTTCACACTCAGCCGGCTTTGCCCAGAAGAGAGCTAATGTCTGGCAATGAGTCTGGTGGTACGCGTGGCGAAGGAGCTGGGGCCCCTCGGGACTCCGGCGACTTCCACTTTGTACACCCCTGTAGGGTAAATCTTTTCGAAAAGCCGTGTCCGCGGTTATGGACGACTTGGGAATGGATGCTGATCATAGAATAACTTTAACGGAATGATTAAAAAACTGAGTACTAGAGGTACTACTTCACGAATGCAAGGTTGACTTCCTCGAGGGTGATTCGGGGAGGTGCCTTTGATGAACAGGTACAGTGGTGATGATGGTTGATGATGAAACAGGTGATTCAAGAAAAGAGTTACTTCTTACCCCTTTTCAAAAATAATCTGATTAGTCGATGCCATGGAGTTGTGTTTTATAAATAAAATCAGCTTTATGCAAAACAGCCATAAAACCTTTGAAAGCCGATCATGGAGCATATATTAGCTCTTAATCTTGCGAGTTCGTCGAACTCAACGTCGTTTGCTTATTTTCAGGAGAGGACTTCACCGACCTCGAAGGTGGGTTCTTTGTGGACGTCGACGAGTAGTCTGGGGTTCCCAGGTGGCAGCTTGGGACATCTCGGAATAGCTGGCGCTGTGATGTTTATTTGTAGGCCTCTTAGGCCATATATTTGGATCTTGTTGTTTAGAACAACGCCCTTCGCTTCCGCTTGATGAAATGTTGGGTCGGTGACCCTGTTTGTAACTTTTGCTATCTTTCTCTATTATAAGAGTTGCTTATAATGTTTGTGGCGTAGAGTCTGTGATGTGCCAGTTGTTCCACAAGTCTTGATCTCTCTATTATGCTTTGATAGTGTGTCCGGTGGTATCGGATAACCGGGGACACAGTATCACTGTATAACAGTCGGGTCGGGACGCTACAAGTTGGTATCAGAGCAGTACTGCATGTAGGAAACCCGTCTACTGGTCGACGTTGAGTCTAGTGTTTGTGAAAATTTTTTTAACCTAAAAATGAGTTGTGAAAACCATCTTAGGATTCTTTTTACTCCTTACCTGGTTACCTTCTAATCTCGGAGCAATCTTACCTCGATTTGAGTTAAAAGTTTTTCTTCTCACCTGTTACTTCAAAATTATTAGCATCTCGGGGTTGGATTTCTCACCTGTTACTTGAGTGTTATGTGTCCAGTTGCTTCCGCCGCGCTACAATCCGAAGCTTCATGTGCCGAGGAACCATCTGGAGTACGACGAAAATTCCCATCAACTCAGTTGGTTACGAACCCTTGTATTCGTATCAAGTATAATCCTTGTTCTTTTCTTCGGGTTTTAACCCAAGGGCTTGAACATAAGGTCCCGGATTGTGCCAACTAGAGTGTGTTAAGTGTGTTTCTTAACTCTCGCTAGTAGCACATGATGTTGATCTTCAACCCAAGTCCTGTCTGTGGTCGGTATGGTAGATGGCTGAACCTTAAATTACCACACCTCCGTTGGCTACTTCACTTCAGCTCTTCCTTAGCCTTGTTCTAGGTTCTGTCTTGGAACCATCTGGATTACGACGAAATTCTCTTAGCGAGTCTCCCGTCTATGTTCGTGACTCTGCTGCATCTCTCCTTTTTGGACATGGTTATCACAATTGAGTAATAATCGGTGCATCTTCAACATCTTAGGATTCTCCTGAGCATGTTTCTTACTCTGATCTGCTTTCCAACCTTTGTCTGTCAGTTGACAGTAAAGTTTTATTGTGCGTTGGTATGTTCCGATGCAAGTCACTCTCCTGATCCGTCAATACTTTCCACTTCGTCTTGTTAGGAGAAACAAACTCCAGTGCCTTGTCCACTTCTTGGACCAGGTCAAGGTACTGAAATCTGTAGAATAAGGGCCTTGTCTAGTTCTTGTTCTGTTCCACCTTAGAGTGTCACACTCTTTGATATCAGAGTGCTATCGTGCCTAACATCATGATCCTCTTGATGAAGTGATGCTCTCACACTTGTTACTCTTCGTTCTCCGAGTGACTTGTTACTCCAGAATGATAAGCCGTAAGCAATGATGTGGCTATCGGATATTCTCAGCAGCTCTTACTGCGTTGAAATCCAAAGACCTTCTTTATCCTCCTTAGCATGATTGGTTATCCGATCTATAAGCTGAGTTTGACTGTGTTGCCAAGTTCGTTTCCTCCGGTGCCCTCCCTCGGTCAAAGAGCTAGGTTCACGTCGAAGCTCCCTAGACCACCTCGGTGTGCCTTGTATGGCATGATACTCTCTCGAACTCACGACATACCGACGGATCGTGATATCCTGTAGGTGGATCGTGATATTCTGTAGGTCTTTCCAGAAGTATCGCCAGGTTGTCGCCTGTCCAAGCTCAACATCACAGACAACCCTTTTCTCCAAGAAAAATTGAACTTATGAGTAAGCTGGTTCTCTGAACAGCCCCTTTCTCCAAGAAAATTCGTGTTGGATGTCCTGAATTATTCTCTATCTGTTATAGTTCATTCTCAAGGGGATGTCTAGTCTGTTCATGTTGAAACAAGGTGGTATCTCCTCTTTGGATATGCTACCCTCCCTTTTTCTTTCTTTTGATTTGAATTGGGCTATCGTCAAATCAAACTCCGGCCGACCTCCCTGAATGTGTTAATCTGAGCAATGCTTATGCTCGTCCATGTGACATATGAGTCGACCATCTTGGAGTATCTGGATACGTTTGTTGTTGAGCCCATCAACTACACTCTTATTCTCTCCATGTTCAAGGAGATTTATATGGGATAGTGGGCGTTAGCATTGGAAACTTGTTAGAACTAACTTTGTGTCATCACAAGGTATGTGTTCTAGGAGTGAGAAGTGATTTTTCTCTGATTCACGTGCAATTGCTAAAAGATGTCGCCGTGGATCTGAGTGAATTGTCTAGTTTTCCTCGGAATCATCTCAACTCAATCCTGCATGGGCAGAACATTCGTGGAATGGTATGTTGATACCTCCACTCCGTCAGACTTTCATCTCTGCATCCAAGCCACTAATGGAATTGTTCCAGAAAGAGAAGAAGTTTGAGACTTCTTTCGTCTTCTATGGTGTTTCCCATCAGGTACTCATTTGTGTCTCACTGCAAGTAATTCAATTAGGGCAGCTGTCTCCTGACAAGTCGCTAATCCGTGGGTCCCGCAATCTCGTTCCTCCTTTGGAGTTAAACATTCTGTTCTAGCTCTTGGGGTTTCTAGCAAATGTAATCCGTTGGTATCCTTTGTAAAATCTTCCTATTCCTACTGTGTGGACTCTGAAGAATCTCTACACTTAACCAGATCTGAATCGAAATCAGAAACGACGGTTGGTGATCCTCAAGAAGCTTGTCTTCGATGCCTAGAACATCAAGAAGTTTTTCCCGAGACTAACGTTCCCGGAGTTTCTAAAGTTTCCTCGGTCTCTCTTCATGATCACTCTCCCGTGGTTTGAGATGCTTCTCCGTGAGGAAAGTTCTACTCAAGCCGTCTAGTTCAAGCTACCCCTCCCTCTGTTGGACTCTTGTGTAAATTTCGTCTGTAGAAATTCAAGGCCTTGTGCAAAGTTCATATTCGCAATCCTTTTTAGAAACAGTTGTCTACCAGCTTGAAACTCCTAATCAATCTCCCGTCACCAGTATGTGTCTCCTAGCTGTCAATTCGAGGGATGCTTGGAGTTTCATCCTAAGTTCTACTAGGAGGTACTCCTTCGTTGTAACTTCACCAAGATCCATCTTTCCGGTGAGGTTTCTTTCCTTGCTATGGTGTACTCGGATGTGACCTCGAAATGAAGCTGATGAAGATCTTCATGGTGCCCTCGATCAACCTCCTCAAGAAAGGAGCCACCTAAAGCGAGAAGGTCGTGCGGTACCGTTGTAACCTGCTTCCCTCTTTCCTACTCTTAGAATCTCGGGACGAGATTCCTGTAAGGAGGGTAGAGTTGTAACAGCCCAAAATTAGTAAACCTAAAAATGGGTGCTAATTTTTCACTTTTGTGTTAATTGCATCATGGCATCCTTAATTAAAAATGCTCAAGCAATTATAACTTTGAAAAACCTCTAATGTGTTTTGCTTCGTTTACAATTTCAAAACAATGAAAGTGTTCAAGCTTGCAAAACAAAAACATCTTGACATCTATATTTGTCAAGGAAGTTTCAAAAGTTCCAAATCTAATTTTTGACAAAACTATTTTGATTTGGAAACTAAAATGAGTGAAGAAAATCTCAAATTGCCTGTGGGCAATTCCTATTTTATTTTCCTACCAAATGATTTTCAAATATTCTGGAAAAATTAGGGGAGCTTCATAATATTATAAAGAGGCTACCCAAAAATTTACATAATTTTTGGAGGTGTTTAAGTGGCCCAAATAATTACAAAACGGTGCAACCAGTACTAAAAAGGACCTATCTGTGATGGGTTCAAAAGTCCAGGGGGGTTTTTGTAAAACTTCTTTCTCCTCTCTCCTCCCGCCATTCCCGTGACCACCACGCCGTCGCCGTGTCGCACTCGCACCGCACGCATCGGGGGCCCCTCCTCCCTGCCTCCACCTGCGCGGAGAAGAGCACCCCGAGCTCCCGCATGCCCCTATCCAAGCGCTCACCTGCTCCCTCCTCCCCGTTTCTTCTCCCCACGGAGCAGCACCCAAGCCCGCCGTCGCCGCCACATTGCCATCGTTCAGGAGCTCCCCGAGCCCAACAGAGACCACCAATCGCTCTGCCTCTTCGTCCTCTACCTCCCGGCCAAAGGAATCAAGTCGGGCTAGCCGAAATCGACGCTGTCGTCAGCTACTCCGCCGCGCCATGGCCGTCTTCGCCGCCGTCGACTGAAGCATCCCGAGGCCAAGCCAGGACCGCCACGAGCTCTGCCGCGCCGTCTTCTCCTTCCTCGCCACCGGAATCGAGCTCGGACGCCGTGTAGCTCCGGGAATCGACCGCGCCTCCCGCACCTTCTTCGACCACGGCCGCCGCCCCTCCGTGTGGTTTGCTGCCGTCCGCCCACCTCCGGTTACTCCGGGCACCTCCACGCCACCAGGGTGAGCACGCCGTTCCCCGGACCCTCTGCTTTTCCTTGCTAGCTCGCTGGGTCGTCGCCCCACATGCCGCTGTGCTCGTCTCCCGCCCGGATTTTCCGAGCCGAAGAAATTCGGATAGTCCGAGTCTCTCCAGTACCTCTTTCCTTTAGGTCCTTAGCCAGTTTTTCGAAAAATGAGTTCGACCGGATTATCCAGTTAGGAAAAGTCCGGATTTTCCGAAGAAGTCCAGTACCAGAAAAACTTGGGTCCTTAGCCAAATATTTGAGTGTACAGTGCACTCGGATAATCCGAGCTAAGTGTAAACCGAAATTTCCGAATTTATGCAGTACCAAAACTTCTACTGTTACAAATTCTTTGTCTCCCTATTTTGGTAAAGAAATGTGCTGAGTATAATTAAGTTATAACCCGGACATAATTTAAAAGGAGGAAATTATAAAAGTGATAACTTCTTATCGGGACCTCAAAAAATTGTGTTCCTTATACCGAAATGTTCAGAAAAGCATGAACCATCCAGAATCATCATCATCATGCATAATTGATCATACTTACAATAATGTGCTCTAGTAGTAATTAGAATCATTAAGTTAAATATGGGGTTGCTTCCAAATAATTGCACTAATTATTTGGCCCTCCATTTAAATTGTTTGCTAACTTTTATGGTGATACATTGCATAAACTTGTCATACCATCATGTGCTTGTGCATTGCATTGTGACCAATGTGTGGTGATTGATTGTTGTTTCCATGTTTATGCTCCGCTAGATCAAGCAGCCGGGGTTACGCCGCAATACCCTGAGGATCCGTACTATTAGCACGTTGATCAAGGCAAGCGTAATCCCCCCTCTGAGCATATCTTATCCTATTTTCCGCAATTATTTTCTCCACTATATTATTGCATGCGGTTCCAAATGTCATTTTCTGCTTGGATTAGAGTATCCTACAGTTGCATTAAATCCCCTATGCCAATTACCTGTTTCCCCTCCAAATACCATAGGTTTGTATGGTTGGCCATGAAATAATTACTATGCTATGCAAATGCTTAGCCATGCTTAGTGAAATGCCTAGTTGTACTATGGTTGGTACATGCTGGGAACAGGTGTTGACTTGTGACAGTAAATGATGGTGGAGAATTGTGGTGATGGATAATAAAATGCTTAAAGGTGGGGATGAGAGGCCACATGGGATGTGGTGGGTTGTCTCGTTCTCACCGCCTAGGTGCGAGTTCTGGACCTCTTGAATCAAGTTGAGCGTGCAACCATGCGTGGGCTATATGGAACCCCCATCGACCGACTAACTTGTGGCGGACTAGCCGAGGGTCCTCTAGTTTGGCTTTCCATTTGCGCGTGCGTTGAGATGGTGGCCAAGACTAGGATGAGGATGGTGGTGTTAGGGAAATAAGTGGCCGCGGGACAGGGTGACTGGAGGAGACACCAAACCCGTCCTACCGCCACTGATGATCCTTGGATAGTCTTAAGCAAGGTAAAGGTTGTAGCCGTTTCACACTCAGCCGGCTTTCCCCGGAAGAGAGCTAATGTCTGGCAATGAGTCTGGCGGTACGCGTGGCGAAGGAGCTGGGGCCCCTCGGGACTCCGGGGACTTCCACTTTGTACACCCCTGCAGGGTAAATCTTTTTGAAAAGCCGTGTCCGCGGTTATGGACGACTTGGGAATGGACGCTGATCATAGAATAACTTTAACAGAATGAATAAAAAACTGAGTACTAGAGGTACTACTTCACGAATGCAAGGTTGACTTCCTCGAGGGTGATTCGGGGAGGTGCCTTTGATGAACAGGTACAATGGTGATGATGGTTGATGATGAAACAGGTGATTCAAGAAAAGAGTTACTTCTTACCCCTTTTCAAAAATAATCTGATTAATCGATGCCATGGAGTTGTGTTTTATAAATAAAATCAGCTTTATGCAAAATAGCCATAAAACCTTTGAAAGCCGATCATGGAGCATATATTAGCTCTTAATCTTGCGAGTTCGTCGAACTCAACGTCGTTTGCTTATTTTCAGGAGAGGACTTCACCGACCTCGAAGGTGGGTTCTTTGTGGACGTCGACGAGTAGTCAGGGGTTCCCAGGTGGCAGCTTGGGACATCTCGGAATAGCTAGCGCTGTGATGTTTATTTGTAGGCCTCTTAGGCCATATATTTGGATCTTGTTGTTTAGAACAACGCCCTTCGCTTCCGCTTGATGAAATGTTGGGTCGGTGACCCCTGTTTGTAACTTTTGCTATCTTTCTCTATTATAAGAGTTGCTTATAATGTTTGTGTCGTAGAGTCTGTGATGTGCCAGTTGTTCCACAAGTCTTGATCTCTCTATTATGCTTTGATAGTGTGTCCGGTGGTATCAGATAACCGGGGACACAGTATCACTGTATAACAGTCGGGTCGGGGCGCTACAGTACGCTGGGATGCAGTGTGTAAACCCAAGGCCCTAGGGGGCTTAGGTATTATGGATACCAAACTCATGAACCGTTGCCTTATGGCGAAATGGGTTTGGAAAATTTTGACGGGGGAGTCAGGCCTCTGGCGGACATCCTCAGGGCCAAATATTTACGGTCTAAAGATATCCTGGTTGACTCTCACACAGGAGGGTCTCAATTCTGGAGGGATCTCCAGGAGATTAAGGACCTAATTTGCGTCAGAGCAAAACACTCTATGAGGAACGGTAGATCCACAAGATTGTGGTTTGACTGGTGGACGGGGCTGGGTCCCCTCAAGGATCGCTTCCCATCGATCTTTGCGATCACGACCGCACCAGAGACCTCGGTGGCACTTGCGCACCGGAGGGGGAATGGTACATTCCCCTGCGCCGGACAGTTGGCCCGGTGGAGACCACATAATGGATTGAACTCAGGCGGGAACTCCTAGAGCTTCTTCCTTCTCCAGACCAGGACGTTCTGACTTGGGCCCTTGAGCCGTCTGGTAACTTCTCGGTTAGGTCTCTCTATAATAAACTTTGCGAAGGAACCCCTAGGAAACACTTTAGCGAGCCTGAAGATCCGTATTTTCCTATGGCAATTGGCTAGGAAACGTTTACCCTCGAATGATAACATTGCGAGGAGAAGGGGACCCTCGATGGGTAGATGCACCCTATGCGAGGAGGTGGAAGACATGAACCACATCTTGTTCCTGTGTTCACTCGCGAAGTTTATGTGGAGCGCGGCTAGGGAGTTGCTGCATTGCTCCTGGAACCCCTCGTGTTTCGCAGACCTGTTTAGGCTTATTTCCTTAGAGTCGGGTCAACATAAGCGAATTCTTTGGATTTGCTGTGCGGCTCTACTTTGGTCTTTGTGGAACATTAGGAACAAATTCTCGATTGAGTGGGTGTTTCCTTCTCAACCGGCTGACGAGTTATACAAAATGGCGATGTATATGCAGGTGTGGAGGCCAGTGGCTAGGAGGCAGGATCGGGAAGCACTGGGGCAAGCGATTGCCAGGATTCGCTCGCTTCACGACTCCGTCCGTGACAGACCGGACGTGCTGCCAGTACCTTAGGCTTTCTCTTGTATCTCGCTTCAGCTCGTTATCTCAGGGTGCTTCTCATCCTTGTACTGTAGCATGCGTGCTACCGTGGACTTATTTGATGTTCTGCCTTGGACGGAGGATATGTGTTGTACGTGGATCTTTGGCGGTTGGCTCTATTAATTTAAAGCCGGACTCTTCTCGAGCCTTTCGTCTATAGCTGCTATTTAAACAAACTCAACTCAACACTAGCATAAACTACTATTTACATAAACTCGATTTGATATTAGCATAAACTGTATTTATATAACGTTAAGTGAAATTGTCATCGTCATTATATACACTGGACCTCCAATATCCTCTCCCAGCAGCGACCTTTGCCTGGAGAAGCTCTCGCTCAGTGCTCGTCCTTGGTGGATGGGGTGCGGAGGGGACGGATCCGAGGGCGCCTTCTTCAATAAGCTCGGTGCTGCTTCTACGCGGGGAGATCTAGAGAGGCTCTCACCCGATCTTGTCGTCTCGGCGACGGGAAGGCTGGGTGGTGAGGCATTTTGCTCAGATCTGCTTGTGGTGGAAGCTTGGCGGGGTGATCTTTGTGTGGCACCTTGCTGTTGTTCTTCCACAGCGACGAGCTGCAGTTTCTGTGCAGGTGCTGCTCCTGGGAGAAGGAGGTGGACGTGGGCGTTCCGTTTTTGCTGGTGGTGTTGCAGGTGGTTTGCTCCGTTGTCTCTGCTCCGGCCGGCCGTGGTGGCGAGGGGAGCAGCGTCTGCTGGCGGAGGGGTGCTGTTGGTGGTGGACCTGGGCGGTGTTGCGTCGGCGGGAAGGTGGGTGGTGCTCGGGAGCTGCTGCTATGGCTGTGCTCGTTCAGCGAGTCCAGATTCCGTCGCGCGGCGGCGGATGACTCTTGCAACCGTCTACAACATGTGGTGGTGGCCTCTCCCCGGCGGATGGTGGTACGGCGACGGCAGTGTCGGCTAGGTGCTCGGGAGCGTGGTGGTGGATCCGGTCGTGGTTCTTTCAGGGTTCTCAGGGGCTTTGTGCATTTTGCAGGGGTCTATTTGTTTTTCTTTTCTTTGTTGGACCTGTTTGTAAGATGCTCTGAGTTTCCTGAATATAAGTGTCGGATCCCTTCCTCCAAAAAAAAAATCCTCTCCCAGCAACATACCACTCTACCCTGCTACCTCACTCCGTTGATCCGTTCCATTAGGCCACCTCCAACGACCCAGCGCATATGGACATGCGTTGTCCTAATCTGTCCTTCTGGACAGAGGAGCCCCTCCAACGGCCCGGCGCAAAGGGACAACTGTCCGCGCGGACAGGTTTTTGGCCCCAAACCTGGCCCAAGTTTGGTCCAGGTTTGGGGGAGAAAACGGACAGCCAAACGGTCCGCCCTTGTCCTCCCTTGTCCGCGCCTGGCCCAGTGGCCAGCCACAGATTCCCCCTTCCCACACAAACCCTCTCCCTCTCCACCCTCCGCCGCCGATCTAGCTACCGCCGCCGGCCACGATGGAGGACGGACTCTCGGCGGCCACGGCCGCAGCCGGCGCCGCCCTGTTGACGGTGAAGAAGGAGCGGTTGCCGGTGTCCGACAAGAGGGAAGAGCGGAGGGAGAAGAAGGGGGCGAAGGACGCCGCGGCCGCCGCGGCCGTCTTGGCCGCCGCCGAGAAGGAGCGGATGGCCGCCATCGAGGCCCGCGCTGCGGCCGACGTCATAGCCACTCAGGCCGCGGCCCGGGCGGTGCTTCTCCTCGGCGGCCTCATTCCCGCCGCTGTCCCCGCTGTCGTGGCCTCGGCGGCGAGTTCGGCCTCGTCCGCCAAAGGGAAGCCGCCAAGGTCAGCGTCCCCCGTTCTCTCTACGGCCTCGCCCGCGGCTGTCCCCGCGGCTGGCGTATCGCGGCTCGGGTCCGGCGAGGCGTCACCGGAGATGGGCACACATGTCCCCGCAGGCCCTGCGGCGCCCCCCATCGACCTCAACGTCACGCCGGCCGCCAGCGGCAAGCCGAAGAGCCGGTCAATGTTGAAGGCAGGCAGCATACCCGACCCTCGGGTGCTCGATGTTGAGGAGACACCCATGACACCGTCCAACCCGGCCTTCTTCGACGAGGTCGGCAATGACGAATGTTTCATGGACGACATGATGTTCACCGGCCCAAACTTCATCAACACCGAAGACGCCGAGACACAAGACCCAACCGGCCATGGTGAGACACTACCCGAAGGTGAGACACAAGCCGAGCGTGTCTCAATTGACGATGAGCCTCTCGACTTTGATGAGGCGCACGCCAACCTCGTCGCCAACCTCAAGAAGAGGAATGCCCGCACGGCGTCGTACACGGACATGGAGGATAAAGTCCTTTGTGAGACGTGGATGACGGTGAGCCAAAATGCCACCGTTGGTGCTCAACAAAAGGGCTCGACGTTTTGGATTCGGGTTCACAAGCACTTCCATGAGACAAGAAAGTTGCGTCCCTACCAAATTGAGAGTGATCGGAATGAGGGGTCTCTTAGCAAGAGATGGTCACACATTCAAACCGAATGTAGCAAATTTCAAGCCTCCTATGATCGTATGAAGGCCCGAAATTGCAAAATAAGAAGCTTGAGATAGAAGCCAACCGAATCAAGAACGAGGCGGAGCGCAACAAGCTCGCGATGATGGCCGAGGAGAACCGGATCATGATGGCCGACTTGATCACCATGGACCTGGAGACAAGAGCTTGGGTGCTCAAGAAGCAAAAGATCATTCGTGAGCGTGGTGATATTTGATTTGCATCTTGTTTATTTGTCAAACTAATTTCTATCGTTTGCTATTTATGTGTATTTTGAACTTTGGCTCATTTGAACTATGTCTTTGAATGTTTGTATCCATATTAATATTTGAATGTTTGTATCCATATTTGTTTCAAATGTGTGCAAATGTGCTGTCCCAGGACAGATGCGGCTGGCCGTTGGGGGCACCTCCACCCCAAAAGGGACAGAGGCCCAAAATCTATCCGCGGTCCGTCCAAATCGGACTAAATCGGTCCGATTTGACTGTCCGAATGCGCTGGACCGTTGGAGGCGCCCTTAGCAGTAGGAGTGGAGTGTTTTCTCGGCGTGCGCTAACAGCTGTGGTCTTGGCACTGAAGATTATTAACATTTAACAACCTTGATTGGATCGACCTCGAGGCTCCAGCTGGTGCGTCAAGTCCATCGCGTCAATCCCTTTGCCGCTGCCATCCAACTGTGATTCCTCCTTTTGTCCCGGCGACGATCCGCCGGCGATCCCCGCCCCACCGCGCCACCAACCAACGGCCGTTCCCGAAAGCCGTCGTCGCACAGTGTACAGTACGGCATTTGTACAATCTACATGTCCACGTCCATTCGAGCGCATATGCAAGTTGTGGCATCTTCCGCACGGAACCCATGGTGATGAGATGCACGATAACGATTTTTAGTACTACTACGCCATAGCAAATCATCTGAATCTTTTGAGCAGGCCCGACACTCTCGGTAGCCCCCATCATCATCATCAGATGTCTATCGTTCCTGACCCTTTTGATTGAAAACGATTCCTTGGCTTAGTTAATCTGCCGTTCTTTGCCATCAGCTTTCGTTGTCGAGCATGAATGGGAAGGGAAACACAGTGAAATCAAGATCCATGGCTACTGTGCTTCAACAGTTGGTCTGTTTCAGATAACATATTTAAGCTCCTCGCGGTCTAAGCTAATCGATCCTGTTTCACTCTGTGATGTGATACGGTGGTATGCTTTGCTACTATTTGTAAAAGACCTGCAGATTCGAGCAAAGTGAGAGGTGCTGGACCCAGATTGATTACCATGTGCCATGCTCCCTCCCGGTGGGTACAGTGCTACTGCGTCCTTGCTCCCCGCGCGCTAGCTGCGTAGCTGCATTCGGTTTCTACCCTTTCTCGTGCTCACAAGTTTCATCCTCGATCTTCATTTTCTCTAACCAGATTAGCTCTATGTTTCAGATTCGTGTTGTGCGTGGAGAATTGCATGTTGCAAGTTCAGTCGTGAACAAGTCTGTGGTGCGGTTCTTCTCACGGTGGATGCTGCTTCGTATATACACTCTCCATTTATAAATATATACGATGTTATAACTATTTTAAATTTGGTTTAGATACAGACCGAGAGCATACACATTGGGCATGTTTGATTGTATGATAGGAAAGACGTAGAAATGGGATTTTTATTTTATAGAATTGCCATGTCATTCACATTCCAATCTTATACGACTTTTTATGTACCGAAATTTGTTTGATACCAGCGTAAGAATTGTAAAAAGGTATCGAAAATGCTCTGCGTAAGATACTCAGTGTCCGATCTCTGTACGACGATGGAATCCGTCGGGCCTGGTTGATTTTCTGGTTTAACTGAACGACCCTCGTTTTCTGTCGGACGGGTATCGGACGGAAATCGTCACGCATAGCAGTGCTCAAAAGATATTGAAGTGATAGGCTGTTGTACAATTGATTAGCCAACCAAATTTGTTCTGTTGTTCTCACCAAACTCGTTGGCTAATATTTCATCTAATGAAATCTTTCATGTTTAGATTCACCATAAGTGTTCACCTAGTGGATGCAAGTTTCGGGTGTGCCAGATTTGGAATCATGTGTTCTTGGATGGAGATAGTACATGTGTTCCTTTACCATTTGTTCCTTGCTAACTATGTGAGATGATCACGTTCAAATGGAAAAGGGGTCTTGTATTAATGATAGAATTCCTATTTGAAGTACTGCAAATAAACAAGTAAGAAAGAAAATTTCCTATAGGATTGGATTATTCAAAAAAAAATGCAATTCCTTTGAATCAAACAGACTCATAACATCTCTAAATATATGTGAATCTAAAAAAAGTTTAAACATCTTATATCTAGGGACGAAGTAAGTAGCAGTTTAACACATGGTTTACATACCTTCCTTAATCTTCTTCAAAAACCCACTTCTCTGCATAATATTGGCTTGTTTCAAAATAAGTTGTACATAAAAGATGCACATCGACGGTATGATTCCATTCCCGCGATGGATTTCTACTTTCATGGTATTTTAACCTTCATTTTCATTTTTATGTTTGGAACTCTTGAAGATGGATTCTTTCAAATTCGTCACACACGGTCAACCGTTTCGACTTCCCTTTGACGAGTAGCTATACCTGATTACGGAACACCTTTTAAAAAAAGAAAGTTGCAACAAATGCTTAATTTACGAACAAATTATAAAATTAAAGATATATTGAGTAAGTGAATACTCATTTCATACTCTGCTACTCTAGCATACTAGCTCTCAAAGAAAAAGAAAATTTCAAACGAAAATCGAAAAAAATCACATTGCAAAATTGGAGGCAAAGTTTGAATTTTCTTATCCGAGGATGATTCTCTGTTTTGTAACTACAAATCACCACTAGGTTTTATTTGAAGACCATAAGCAAAATTTGATGCTCGATAAGTACCAATACGAAATTACTGATTTGCTTTTTTACATCTCTTACTTTTTTATATGTGTATAATCTTTACGTCTATGTATTATATCAATCGACATATTAATATAATCTTATATTGATATTAAAAGAATAAAAATGAAGGAAAATGACAGGCAGACCCACCCAAGGAGTTGCTAGCCCATCTAGTAAAATTGCACATAAGAAAAGAAAACATTATAATATAATTAAAAGAAAAAACTGTAACAACTCCAATGTTTGTTTTAAAAAAAGCAACTCCAAAGTAAAAGGTAAAAAAAATGCAAAGATAGAACCAGATAAAAAATACAAAAAAAATTAGTGTAATATAGTTGAACACCAAAGCTTAATCTATACTACTATTAAAAGAGCAAACTTGTTGGGATACTTTAAATCTGGACCGTTCAATATCCGATCAAACAGCCCAGATCGTCCCAATGTTTGACAACTCAACAATGTCCGATTTTTCCCGTTTTACCCTCCCACCAAATCACATAATACTACTAAATTGCCACTCATCTCCGAATCGTTATTTTTGTCTTTCCCTGAGTTAGGCCATTATTTTCACAATTTAGCACAGAATAACTATTCGCTAGCGGCTCGCTCCGGCAGTCCGCCGCCCTCCGTCGGGAGGAATACCATGGAAGCCGCCCTCCCGTCCGCCTCATGGGCATCGAGTACAAAATCCCCATGGTCTCGGTCGCTGGACCTAGGGTTCGTCGCCACCGCCGCGATGCACGCCGGGATCGCTGACTCGCCGACCTGCCTTGGTGCCACGCAGCCGCCAAACCGCAGATGAACGCCGGCCAGCCACCCCTGGTGCTGTGCTGACGCCGCACCGGAGAATAGATCCCTCATCACGCCGTCGACCGCCGCTGCTCCGTCCTCCGTCCACCGCTGAGCAGCCCCCTCCGCCTTCCGCCGATGTACTGCTGCAACCTGCAGGTTAGTTCCCTCCTCCCTTCTCTCTTCTCCCCAGCTCCCACCTCATCCCTTCTACATCCTCCCATCTGAGCGCCGGCACCATACTCTTCCCCCCGTGACCTGAGCACTGTTGGTGCGGCTACGAAGGAGGAGGGCGCTTCCAGCGCTACCTTCCCCTGTCTGGTGCCGCACTGGAGAAGAGAAAAACAACCATCAACTGCTCTGGTACTTCATTGATTTAGAATTGCGGGATTGTTTCATTTGTGTGTTTCTTTCATCTTCTCAGCTCTTAGATGAAGCAGCGCTGGAATCTGAGATTTCGGTCCGAATTGCCTAGCTGACCATCAATCTGAGTAGTACGTGTGTTCCCTGGAGTAGTGTTAGTGACAATTGTTGGTGCTACAGATTTTATTTCAGATCAGCAGTACTAATAGGCTACATGAAACGGGTAATTGGCTATAGGCGTTTTGTGTACTGTAAGAGGAATTACCAACTGAACTGAACTATTCAGCTTAGAACAAGTTCTATTTGTTGCTCCCTTGTAGATTAATACACGTAGGTTGTCCTATTAGTTGATGGATGCTCTGCTAGGATAGGGAATTAATTGTTGAATTGCAGAGCAAACTGAACCTCATGTTTGGTGCCAGCTCCTGGATAGGATTAGGAATACTAGCAGTAGCTTAGGACGTTCCCTTTGGGGACAATTTCTATACTGTACTACTCATAGGTTTTGGAGCTTCGGTTCCCGGAGTGGTTATTCAGTTTGACATCTGTCTGAAGGTAAGTGCGTGACGAGCCCCTTGTATTTTGGTTGCCATCGTGGGTTGTACTTCACTTAGCAGATTTGAGCTACATTTTCTTAACCGTGGTGAGTTTGAGACTTTATCCTTGCTGTCCTTGCTTGTGAAATAGGCCTTTGTGGAATCAGGCATTAGAAACAAAGACATGAACTGTCAAGTCTGTAGAATGATTATCTTGGAATTGTTTTCTTTGCCAAATCTGGAATCAGCTGGTCGTACTATTAAAGAACGTAAGTTCGATTCAGTTCCATTTCATGCTTCAGTTTCTGATTGCTTAGGCCACAGGAAGCGGCATCTAGCAGAGTTTGTCGTCTTTTCTTCAGGTTCTGATGATTCAGTTCTATTTTCATGCTTCAGAATCACAAGGAACTGGTCTGCCCCAACGATTTGTTTAGTTTGTATAGATTGGTTGCTTATGTACACAGCAGACACCATTATTTACGTGCTCTGGCATATGGGCAATGCGCACCATTATGTTTCAGATAGGATATTTATCCTGCTTCTTTCACATGTAGCAGAAAAAAATGCAGACGCACTGCTACTATCCGGCGTTATGCATCCATTGTTGATTCCAATTTGCTTCAATATTCGCCATTATGTTTCAGATAGGATATTTAACCGGCTACTTTCACATGTAGCAGAGAAAAAATGCAGACGCACTGCTACTATCCGGCGTTATGCATCCATTGTCGATTATAATTTGCTTACGTATTCCATGTGCCCCACTATATCCATGTCTGTTTCTGTTTAGTCCCAAGTCCTGACTCCTTATATGCACACCGACAATTTAATGCAGAGATGGATATTTGAATTTTCTTTCGCTTTGTACTCATCGTTTGTGCATGTATTTTTATAGCTGCAATATTTATGTCACCCGACGTCGATGGTTAGTTATTTTGTTCTTGGCTTCTTGCCAGCTTCGAGAATACCGATGCTCATGCCTACATGGGACTCCATGCACACAGAACGTGCAACTCAAGTGAGTATTTCATAGTTCATAGCACTGAACTGAATATTCTGTGACTAATTTCTGTAACTTATCACTTTCTCTTCGGTCTAGGCAACATATATCAGATTGATTTACATTTTCAATACAGTTTGCGTTTTCAGAAATTTGTATCGTGTTTAGAAGCTTCAGTTAGATGTTTTCGAGCTAGGTGTTTCCTAATAACTTGATCATTTTTTATTGCAGGCTTGCAGCTGCTATTTCACTGCCTAGGGTTAGTTCAAGTGTATTCTGGAGTAAAGTTTTCTACCAGCTGATTTGAGCTTGGGCGCAATTGTTCTGTTTTTGCCAATGCCCTTTTACTCCATGCTTTACATTTTCTTAAGTCTTGAGCTAGCTGAATGAATAATGTGGTGAGTGATGATCTATCATATGATTATGATTGAACTAAAATATAGAGATGGACCTTTTATCATCTGGTTTCAGCTTACAAACAATTTGTGTTAGTTTGAAGCTGCTCTTTTCTGTCAGGTTTGCGTGAGCTATACGATTAAGATATGGAAGTCTTTCATCAGACGATTTGAGCTTTCAACATGATTTAGTCTGTGTGCCTTTTCACTCTACAACTACTACTTCTGCCAATAATCCAGTTACTGTTGGAATCGTATAGTGCTAATATGTTACTGTATTAATTAACATTCTGTAGCTTATCAATGACGGACCAGGGGTGAAAAGATTGAAGGTAAGGCTATGTATCTGTAGTTGCTATGCAGCAGTTTTTTTCCTGTGGCAAACCCGGTTGACAAATCTGAGCTGTGGTAGTGAGGAACAATATACTATTAGCATTGTTGCAAGACTCTTTGAAGCGGTAAAATGGAGGTGCTGATATTTCAAAAATAGTACAATATTTTTTCCCTTTGAAGCTGACAAAAATGTACGCTATCAAATACGCATTCTGAACACTAACCCTTTCATATGATACTCATATGTTCCTATAAAATGGAAGCATTATAACTTAGTACATTGTCGGTTTCATGCTATCATAATATTTATTTCTTCTCTCATCAATCTTGGGACACGTGCATTGCACGTACATGCCAACTAGTGGCTGCGAAGGAGGTGAACGAGTCGTAGATGATTCAATGGTAAGTATTTCAATATGGATACTTTACTTGTCAGAACATCAGAGTATAGTTTATCTATACTACTATTAAAAAAACAAACTTAACTTGTTGGGATACTTTAAATCTGGACCGTTCAATATCTGATCAAACGGCCCAGATTGTCCCAATGTTTGACAACTCAACATTGTCCGTTTTGGACCATTTTGCCCTCCCACCAAACACATAATCTATACTACTATTAAAAGAGCAAACTTGTTGGGATACTTTAAATCTGGACCGTTCAATATCCGATCAAACCGCCCAGATCGTCCCAATGTTTGACAACTCAACAATGTCCGATTTTTCCCGTTTTACCCTCCCACCAAATCACATAATACTACTAAATTGCCACTCATCTTCGAATCATTATTTTTGTCTTTCCCTGAGTTAGGCCGACCGCCTCCTCGCGCGCGTCCGGCGGCCTCCGAAATCCCCTCCGGCATTGATCAACGATACAAATCCTATCTCGAATCGCGAAACGGTACCTCCTCTGTCGACGCATCTATCGTATCCATGGCGTCGACGCACAATGTTCAGCACCTCCCCGATCCCCTTTATGCCGCACTGCCCGATGTGCCCACACGCCGCCGGCCAGTCTCCCTCCCTGACCAATGCCCCCGCCAGCCGCCGACTGGAGAAGCACGGCCCCTCAACGTCCCCTACTATCGCGCCGCCGCACGCCAGGCCGCAGGCGGCCGTCCCGTCCCCGCACGCCCGCACGCGCCAGGCCGCAGGCGGCCGGACCGTCCCCTGCTCCTCATCATCTCATGTCTCTCTTCGCTAGACCGTATCCTGATCAACGACAGGGTCCCACCAGCGCCGTCGGTGCTCTGGTGAGTGGTGGTCCATCCTCGAGTCCACATCTGAGTGCCTGACAGGTTCGTTTTTGCAAATTCACCGATTTGGCTTCAATTGATAGTTTCCATCGTTACAAATTTGTACTCAGTTTGACCTTCAAGTTCTTCATCGATGTGGCTTCAATTTCAGATCCCAAAAGAATGAGCAGTGGAACGATGAGTGCAGTGCAAAGTAACCATCACACTCATTTCTGGAAATATTGTGAACCTTTTCGCAGACAGTAAACGGTTTACTACTCCTTCGCTTTGTTAATGCCGATGACACCTATTTGTTCATCTCAGCAGAAGATACTCTTATTGTTGGAAAGTTGGCCCTAATCGCAGTATCGCACGATATAATTGTCTGTTACTTGTTTCCTTAGTTGTGTTATTTTTTTGGCCTCTTGCGCACAGAAGCTAACATCAAAATCTGCACATGCTTTTTCGGAAGTCTCCATCGTTGATATGTCCTGTAAATATCCATAGAAGTTAATTCATTTATGTGTGGTGTGCAAGATATCAGTGACAATTCTTAAGCATCCAAACTGAATGTATAGTGCGGTGGCCGGTGTAGCAGTATGAATTTTTTCTTGAATTTTTGTCCTTGTTGTGGTGTAGCAACATCATCATATTAGAGTGTGCATTACATACGAGTGATCTTTCGTTTAGAGCAAGAACATGGAGTTAGATTCCTATATTCCATGAAGTTTGTTCTTTATCACTATTGTGCTGTTGGACATGAGTCTTTAGATTGGTAATTCAGTTCCCCTTGGTCTGTCCAGGAGGGCGCATGGGAATGTCCAGCTGGATGACAATGCCAAGTTCGTGTGGTACAGCGCGCCATCACTGGATGTGGCCACGGCGATGGGGCACAGATTCAGGAAGATGAACAGCCAGATTCTTGGCCCTCAAGCACACGGCGACGGCGTTCATCTTTCGCCGCATCAGTCTCCTTATGTCAGGTGAGTTTGAAATTACGAATTTGTGGTTTTGTTTAGGCATAGATATAGCTGAGCGAAATTATAAAACACAATTTACCAGTTGGGGAATAGTTGAAAATTGCATCCATACTTCCGTAGCTTTTGAGAAATATTCGTGCTCGACCTAGAGTTCTGGTTTACTGATCATTAAATAGCTTGAAAAATAGCTTTGGAGAAAGTAGGGCCTTGCATTTTAATTTTTTTTTGCCTGATGAAGTTTCAGTTTGCTAAAAGGCATGGAGCTCAGGTACTGTTTTTTTTTTTCAGTGCTCTAAATTGCTGCTTTGAATATTTTGGTGCTTTCAGGAAGACAAGGTCTATATGATTTATTGTTACTACACTAATGTTCCAAATCTCCATATGGTTGGGCCAGTAAAAGATAAAGACATGTGGTAGTGGCAGAGTATTGCTTGATTAATCCTCTCTGTATGGGTATTGTAGTGTAATAAGCTGTGTGATTCAACTTTTGTTTAGTGAGGTTTAAATATTTTTCAACACCAATATATATTTTCGCTGATGCCTTGATTGCCGAGCAAAACTTAAGATGCTTTCTTGATATCAAAGGTATTTCAGACAACAGATCATTTACTTAGACCCTTCAACGTTGATCATTTAATTGTTTGTGATCCTAACACAACAGTCTTTGGTTAATTTGGGCCTCAAGTTTCTCAGTTTTCCTGCACATAGAATGTTGAGATTTGTCGGTCACCAAAATGTACGAGCGAGATATCGTTTAGGGCCATATATTTTTCTGTGAACTTTCATGTGCATACACATTAATGATATGGATTTATGCACCTGACCTATTCAAAACAAAAATTGTGTTTCATTGTGCAGACGTGCGTTGCACGTGCCCACTAACTAGTACGACTAAATTGTCACTGTGCCACCGTTTCGTTTGTTTTATTATTTTCTCGCCCGACTGTAGACCACGCGCCGCCCTCTGTATGCGCGGAGTGGAGGAGGTCACGGGGACATGCCGGATGAGGGCGACTGTGATGAATCTGGTGGTGGAGGTGATGGAGACGCGGATCATGCTACCCAAGGACGGGACGGGGATGTCGAGCGCCTGTATGCGCGTTCCGACTTCGATGGGCTCCCTGCAGTTTCCCCTCCTGCTCCTCTCTGTGTCCGGCCTCTTTTGGCAAGTCCACCGTCGACTCCTCACCCAAATTCTGGCAATCTAGCTCTTCACCATCTCTGATCCCCCAAAAATTTGTATCGGAGAAGAGCAGCTCGCTCAAAGCCCTCGCACCCGCGCGAAATCAGGCTCTGGTTTCCTATAGTATCCGATTCGCCATGGCCGGAGCAGAGTCGGCCGGACGACGCGGGCCTCTCTGTGTCCGGCCTCACAGCCGCGCGAAATCAGGTTCTTGTTTTCCTATAGTATTCGATTCGCAATGGCCGGAGCAGAGTCGGCCGGACGGCTCGGGCCGACGAAGGCAAAGGAGGCGTCGGTGAGCGCTGTTCTACCCGACGCTGTTGTACAACATGGTGAGGACTGAGGAGTAACGTCCAGGCCGAGTTCTCGTGGTGGGATGATGTCGATCAGGTGAATCACCATCGAGCGCCTTTCCAGCAGTCTTAATTCCAGCGATATACTCCGACGAAACAGTAAGCACTAGCTTGAGACTAACTAGCTTATTTGTGAGATGAGCAGTAGTATAGTACTATACAAGATTCAGTCACAGACTCACAGTCATATAAGATTCAGTCACAGGCTCCTTTGAATGTGTTTTACTTTGTGCATTACTAGGTAGTGCATGTTAATTAATTTGCTCATAATTTTTTCATGTGTAATATCTACAGTTTTTCAAATTTGACGCCACATGGGATATTTCAATTCTTTGAGCCAGTGGATTAGGTAATTTTCTCTTAATTATCATATTTTCTGTTTTTCTTTGCCGAATTGGAGGACTTATATTTGTTTGAATTAGTGTTTATGTGCATGCAATCTTGTCGTACAACAAAGTTAAAAAGGGGAGAGATGGACGGCTGGGAAACACAATGATCTGTTTGTGAACTTCGTCCAAACCAAGCTTAATAATAATGACAATGAAATCCCAATTTTAGCATAAAAAATAACTATTTTTCAACAAAAAATGGGTCACTGCTCAATTGATCTATTCACCACCTTCACTCTTAGGAGAGATTTCAACATTTGCGGAGCCCACTACTCTGAACAAGCACTTTGTGCAGCTTGTGTTTCTTGGTGCTACGGATAGTGGCACATTCCGTCCTTCACAATGTGACATGTCATTGGCCATTGCAGAACCACATCAAGTTCGTATACTGAGGGTGAAAGTTTTATTGAATGCAGTCCAGTATGACATCGTGATTCTTTTACTCAAATCAGATTCGTGATTCTTTTACTCAAATCAGATCAAAGTTCTAGCATTTGTTCATTCGTTTTGATGTCTTGGTTAGTACATTATTATCCCCGTTGATCTTATTGTATTTCACTAATTTTCCTATATAAATATAGAAATTTCTAATATTAGACGTGCTTGGCACGTGCACGTCTACTAGTATTTAGAAAAAATCAAACAGTAAAAGTTTAGTGATAATTGAAACTTAAATGATTACCTTTTTACTATCTACATTTGCACGTCTGAAAACATGGAACTCCCCAATTAGCAAACGGATGCTACGTCAAGCCCCTTATAAAATCTCTCCGCCGTGTCTCCCTCTCCCCGGTCACCTCACACAAACCCCACCGGATCACCTCCACCTCCAGACCTCCTCCGTCCTCCCCGACCAGAGCGAAGCCGAAGCCATGACCTCAAGCGACGACATCACCGCTGCCGCCAGCCCTTTCCACATCTACCAGCACCTACCGATGACGACGTCCGCGGTGGTGACGCCCGCCGCCGCGGCAGCCGACGCCGTCGTGGCACCCGCCCCGAGCAAGAAAAAGGCTGCCGGTGGCGTCGTGAAGGACCGGCACAGCAAGGTGAACGGGCGCGGGCGGCGCGTGCGCATGCCGATCGTGTGCGCGGCGCGCGTGTTCCAGCTGACGCGCGAGCTGGGGCTCAAGTCCGACGGCCAGACCATCGAGTGGCTGCTCCGGCAGGCGGAGCCGTCCATCCTCGCCGCCACGGGCACCGGAACCACCCCCGCCGCCTTCGTCTCCTCCACCGCGCCGTCCACCTCTTCCTCCCCCTCCTCCTACTACCAGTACCCGCACACCATCCTCGGCAAGCGCCCGTGCGAGCAGGAGCACGACGCGGCGGCGTTCTGGGCGGCACCGCGGCACAACACGTGGGGATTCTCGCCGCTGGAGGCGCAGGCGGCGGCGTACATGCCGATGGCGCAGGCCCACCACCACCACCTCAACCTGAACCTCTTCTCCGCGCTCTCCGGCGCCTACAATCGCGCCGAGGAGGAGACCCGGTAACTCGAGATCGATCGAGCAGAGCTTCACACATCTTGCGTCGGTGTTCGTGATCTGTTTGGGCAGCTAGGAGCAGGAGTGTTTCTTGCTTATTAATCGGAGATTGCTAGCTACAGCTAGCTAGGAGTGTGCTTCTGTACCTGTCGATCTTGATCGTCCTTTGTTCTTTCGGAAAGTTTATTTGATGATGAATTGCTGTGGTACCAAGCTGCTCACTGTTAATATGTGTCATTTCGTTCTTGCTGCATTCCTCCTGCTCTCTAATAAGCAGATCGCGTAATGCGATTCCTTACGGAACCTGTTTCAGTTAGTAGTATCGTCCTCTGTATCAGTCGTCAAGCTACCATTCAGCAATCATAACACATGAACACAATGCTGCATTCACCAGCTTCGGTGTCATTATAGGCAACCGTCTTCCGTTTAACTGATCATGGACTTCCATTGCCCATTTGGAATCATGAAGCCGATGTTTATTTCGATTCTGCTGACTGTTACGGCTGTGAGAAATATCCAAGCCATCCATGAGGCAATGTTGCATTCACCAGCTCCAGTGTCAGTACACGGCTTGTTTGTGATCGATCATGAACTACCACTGGTCGATCCGAAGGCATGGGTGAAATTGATGTTAATGGTTCAAGGGAGAAACATTTCGAATCGGCTTAGTTTTAACTTTTAAGATAGGAAGACGCACTCGATGCATCGGCTCTGAAAAATTCTCCAAGAACGAATGCAGATTACACCCATGATCAGGCTGCGCGTTTTCCTTCCTCTGGGTTTTACTTTTCTCCCAAGAATTCCGTGGCTTTCCTGGTGCTAGGAGGGCGGAGAGGTGAGCGGCGAGGGGACAAAGGGAAAGGCTGCAGCTCTGCAGCTGCACAGTGCCGCTCTGCGGAAAGGCTGGTGCCGTTGTGCATGTAGACCAGATTCGTGTCAAAGCTGGACGCAACTTCCTCGGGCTCTCAACTGCAAGAGATGCCCTACCGTTCGTACCACCATACGTGCCCCTACGAACCTGCAAGCTTGCAGCCGCGGCCAAGGTTGACTTGGTTGCGCAATGCAGGCGAGACTAGGTTACATTAAAACCATAATTGCAATTAGATGAGAGCACCTCCACCGGGCCTTCCAAATGTGTGTCCGGCACCCCCAATTGGGTCTCCTTTGGGTGGTGCCGGACATATGTCTGGGCAATATTTAGAGGCCGCCCGCAGCGGTACTCCCCAAAGGGCCACCCTCAAACGCGCGTAAATTGTCGAACACCTCGGGGGCGTTTTAAAAACATTGTGAGCGACATGAAATTTAATCGATTCGAAGTTAAACGATTCAAATTTAAACTAAACGATTGAAATTTAAACCCTAATCAAAACCCTAAGCCCTAGGCTAAACCCTAATCTAAACTCCGCCGCCTTGGCCTGCCTCATCGTCGTAGCGGGGAGCCTGTCCTGCCAGGGAGGCCTTCTGGCTCTCCTGGGCTAGGCGCGAGCGGACACGCCTCTCCTGCCGGAGCGCGCTCGCCGCCCGGCGCATGTCATCCATGGCAGCCCTTGCAGCTGCGGCATCGCTCTCCGCTGCTGCTGCCTGCCTCGCCTCGCGCGCGGCATCCCTCGCTGCTGCTGCTGCCTGGCCTCGCGCGACCGGTTCAGCTCCTCGCAAACCGCCTGCTGGGCGGCCTCCATCGAGGCCGAATTCTCCCGCTCCGCGGCCACGGCGTTGAGGTCCGCGTACGCCGCACGCTCGGTGGCCATGAAGGCGCGGCAGCGAACGTCTCGCTCCGCGGTCTCGAGGGAGGCCTTCAGGACGGCGGCCTCGACGGCGTTGCCAACCGGCTCCTCCTCCGGAGGCGGCTCCTGCCCAGGGTAAGGATCCTGGGCCGGCTCCTGCTCCAGCTGCTCCTCCATGTCGATGTCGTCGACGTTCGCCCAATCGAAGGGCTCCTCGTCGACGACCGACTGGAGCGCCTGCTCCGGCGCCTGCTCCGGTCCCAGAGGGTGAGCGCGGCGCGCTGCCTGGGTGAGGGTGGACCAGGTGGTTTGGAGGCGGCGAGGCATGGTGCTTGGCTGGGTGCGACACTACGGCGAGTGTTGGTGTGGTGAGGTGCACGGCGGAGGAGTGTGTGCCGAGGCTGCACGGCGGAGGAGTGTTATATAGGTGGGGAGGGGGCGGGAAACAGTGGGGCGGGAAGCGGTGGCGCTGGGCAGGAAGCGGCGGGTGGGTGAGCACGCGTCACGTCGGAGTTATGTGGCGGCGACGCCGACGCTTGGGAAGCCGGGAAAGCCTGGGCGCCGGCGTAATTGCGAGGCGTGCCGCAGACGCCTCGCCGTCCCGTCGCTTCGTCGCCTGCAGAAACGCGTCGCCATTAACGCGGGCGGAACGGCCTCCTGCACGACGCAATTTACAGCACCCCCTCGCCGCCCTATGTCTATGACGGGAGGGGCGCACCGGTCGGAGGTCATGTCCGGTCAATGTCCGGCACCCCCAGGAAGGCCTCCAAGTTTGGAGGCCCTATTGGGGGTGCCGGACACAAAATCGCTCGGGACGAGCCTTTGGGAGTGCCGCTGGTGGACGTTTTTGGTGTTCGGCCCCCAAAGGACCTTTGGGGGGGGGGGGGGGGGGGTCCTTTAGAGGCTCCTGGTGGAGATGCTCTGAGTGTTAACATTTTGTTACTGCATTTGACCTACACGTATGAAAACCTAGCATTTTTTTTTACCTAAAAAAAACCTAGCATTTTTGGCGCGCTCCGGTTTATAAGAAGCATACACATACACATGACCTAGCATTGTGTCGACGTGCTCCATTTATAAGAAGTGTACACATACACTGTGGAATTTGCATACAAAACAAGTTTACATCGTTTATCATTGCCCAAAATATGTCTACCAACATAAATAACACAAACATCATCAGATTCAGTCATTCGGAGCCTAGTATTTTGGTGTTTAACATCCTTTTTAAAATCGCGAAACATGGTACAGACACTTACATTAACGCGCATATACTCACACAACGCACGCACTTAGAGCATCTCCAGTCGGGCCGTCCAAAGGCCTTTGAGGCGTGCCGGACACATTTTTCTTCCCACTCGCGCCGCCCAAATCTGATTTCGGTCCGACGCGGCCCAGTTTTGTGTCCGGCACGCCAGCCCACACCCTCAACTTGGGGAGGCTTGGAGCGGCCCCGGACACTACGAAACGGCCGCCTTCGACGCGCGGGCCACGCCTGGCAGTGAGACACGAAGCGGCGAAGCGGCGGTCGTCGTCAAAGGCGCGTGACGCCTCGGTTTCACTGCCCGGCGCAGACGGCAGTGAGCCGTCGCCTCGACTGCTCGCCGGAGTGAATGCACGGCGCGCCTTTTCGAGGCAGGCGGCGTAAATGCGGCCACCGCTCTCCGGCGGCAATAAAAGGCGATGCCCCCGCGTTCACTCGCCGCACCAGCCGTCACCGATCTCCTCTCTCCCTCCGCCTCCTTCTCTGCTAAACCACAACCACCGCCGCCGCACATGGCCGGGAACTACCGACGCACGGGGGCGCGGCGGCGAACGGCTTCGCGCCGCGCACCCTTCTCCGCGAGCAATCGGAGGCGCTCGCGGAGAACGGGTACCCCGTGCCGCCCGACATGCGCGTCGGGCATCGGTTCGGCATCTCCGTGCGCGGCATCCCAGTGGCGAAGCCGCTCACGCGCGCCAACAGGGACTTCCCTGCCGCGCAGGTCACGCACTACTGGCGTGAGCTGACGCCGGAGGAGCGCGAAGATCCGCGCTGGAACCCGGAGGACCCGGGCAGCGCCTCCCGCTACGAGGACGCGTTCAAGCGCCTCTACGACGAGGAGATGAACAGGTGGGAGGGCGCCGGCCCGGTGCCCAGGGACAAAAACGCCGCCGGGCGCGAGGCGTTCTGGAGCGTGCCGCACCGCACGCTTGATACGTCTCCAACATATCTATAATTTCTGATGTTCCATGCTTATATTACGCCAATTGCTACATGTTTTATATACACTCTTATATCATTTTTATGCATTTTCTAGGACTAACCTATTAACAAGATGCCACCGTGTCAGTTCCTGTTTTCTGCTGTTTTTTGTTTCAGAAAAGTTGTTCTGAAAATATTTTCGGAATTGGACGAAACAAAAGCCAAAGTTCCTATTTTCCTGACACGTACACGAAGACCGAAGAAGAGACGAAGGGGGGCAGTGGGCCATCCTCACCACGTGGCGGCGCGGTCCCACCTCCTGCCGCGCCGTGACGTGGTGAGGGGGCCACAGGCCTCCACCGACGTTGCCCATTCGCCTATAAATTGCCTTCCTCGGGAAAACCCTAAAATACCCGAGCCATATTCCACGAAAAGTTCCAGAGGCGCCGCCGCCGTCAACCCTAACTCGGGAGGGTTCTGAAGCTCTTCCCGGTACCCTGTCGAAGAGGGGAATCATCACCGGAGGGCTCTACATCGCCATGCCTGCCTCCGGAGTGATGTGTGAGTAGTTCATTCTTGGACTATGGGTTCATAGCAATAGCTAGATGGTTGTCTTCTCCTCTTGTGCCGTCATGTTTAGATCTTGTGAGCTGTCTATCATGATCAAGATCATCTTATTGTAATGCTACATGTTGTGTTTGCTGGGATCCGATGAATATTGATACTATGTCAAGTTGAATACTGAATATTATGTCTATGATATTTATGATCTTGCATGCTCTCCGTTACTTGTTGATACTCTGGCCAAGTGGATGCTTGTGACTCCAAGAGGGAGTATTTATGCTAGATAGTGTGTTCAGTCTCCATTTAATCTGGGGGAGTGACAGCAACCCCTAAGGTTGTGGATGTGATGTTGCCACTAGGGGTAAACTAATGATATTTTTTCTAAGGATGAATGTGTTGTTTACATTATGCACTTTACTTAATGCAATTGTCTGTTGCTTGCAACTTAATACTGGAAGGGGTGCGGACGCTAACCTGAAGGTGGACTATTTAGGCACAGATGCATGCTGGATAGCGGTCTGTGTACTTTATCGTAATACCCAAATGAATCTCATATAGACACCACAACTTGCACATGCATGTTATGCACTTATTAATGTTGTCAATTGCCCAACTGTAATTTGTTTACCCAGCATGTTAGTCATTTATTATGGAGAGATACCATTAGTGAACTGTGGACCCTGGTCCATTCTTTTACATCTGAAATACAACCTACTGCAATTATTGTTTTCTTTCATTCTCTGCAATTAAACATCATTTTCCACACTATACGTCTAATCCTTTGTTTTCAGCAAGCCGGTGAGATTGACAACCTCACTGTTAAGTTGGGGCAAAGTAGTTTGATTGTGTTGTGCAGGTTCCACATTGGCACCGGAATCCCTGGTGTTGCGCCGCACTACACTCCTTCACCAACAACTTTCAGAAGTGACTTCGATCTCATACTGGTCTGATTAAACCTTGGTTTCTTACTGAGGGAAAATTTGCTGCTGTACTCATCATACCTTCCTCTTAGGGTTCCTAATGAACGTGTGTCTTTCACGTCATCAACGCTCCAGAACGTCATGGACCACATCGCCGCCGGTGGCTCCCTGCTGGAGTGGCCCGCGGCGTCGTACTACTACGCGCCGCCTCCTCCTCTGTCGCCGCTAGCGCCTGCAAACGTGTGGGCGCCGCGGCTTGTGTCTCCATCCTCCTCGCGCTCGACGGCGTCATCTTCGCGGGCGTCCTCATCGTGGGCGTCGTCTTCCTCCTCCCGCTCCCGCGCCGACGGGCTGCTCACGCCAAAGCCAGAGCCAATGAAGGTCAAGGCGGAGCCGGGGACGTCGCAGGCGGCGGCGTCGCTCTATGCCGAGCTGAAGGCGCAGGAGGCCCAGGCCGCGTCCCTCAACGACGTGCCGCCCATGGACGCGCAGACAGCCTGCGCCTGGTCGGCGTACATGCACGCCCAGGAAACAGCGTGCCGTTCGTCGACCTCACCGGCGACGCCCCCGGCCCTAGCCGCGTCAAGAAGGAGGACGACGGTGGCGCAGGAACAGCGGCGTGGAGAAAGAGGAGGAGGACCCCTACTGGGCCTTCAACCGCCGCTACCAGTAGAATTAGGTTTAGGTTTAAATTTCGTTCAAATATGTAAAATTTCCTAAAATTGGAATAAAATCCGCCGAAATTCAAATTTTAATTATTTTGTTTGGGCGGCGTGAGTGGGGAGTCAGGGCGCCGAAATGCGTCAGTCCTTTCGGACAGGGCCCAAAGGACCTATCCGGAAAGCCTTTGCACGGCCATTTGGACGCCCCGACCGGAGATGCTATTACACCACCACACCCAATGAACAAATCAGAAAGACTGTTTGATCATCACTGGAAGGAGAGGAGGCCGAAATAATGCATCGATGAATTATGCATGCATGTAAAAGAGGACCCGAAAATGAGTCAAACTGTGAGACGGTCCCGAATAATAGGGACGCACGTCAACTCAACGTACTGTACATCGTGTCAGACACGGCATATGCAGCGGGTGATCATACATACAAGAGGGTAGAGCCTAGAGTACAACAGTACTGTACGTTGATCCCCGGACCCCGGCTTTGTAGGTACTCGTCGTCCCGTATGAACATGCGATCAAGCTTACCTAACCTAGCTAGCTAGGAGCTCCCCAGAGCTGCGCGTCCGCGTGCAAGCAAGCAAGGTCCTGCAAGCGGCGAGAGGTGGCGCAGGCCGACCGGGCAAACTGCCGTGCAATATATAAATGGTATTTTTTTTCAAAAACAAATGGGTGTACATATGTACACCCATGACTCTATATCTATATGGATTCGTCCCTGGCTGTAGGAACCCCTAAGATAAAACACGCAACCAAGAGACACAAAAATATCGGCCTGCAAGTTGACAATTACGCATGCCACCACTTACAAGTCGGATGCAACTCCAATGTTACCATTTCTGACTCAACTGAGTAATTCACACCATACTACCATTCAAAAATAAATCAGACCATGCTACCATTCAAAATAAATCAGACCATGCTGTATCGTTGACTGTTTGTGCGATCTGCAACCACACTGATATCGAGCACTACATATACCTGCACCGGAACTGAAAATTGAAATTTTGGTTTTTAAGGTTAGTGGTTAAGGCTTCAGTTAGCAAAATTGCTAACCATGTGACATCGGTTAATTCGGTTTATAACTAAAAAAGAATGGTTTAACCGAAACATCGAAGAGCCCAACCTACATAAAAAGGTACGTGGAGGCCCAGCCCAACTTCCTTACTGATCTTGATGACGCTTCCAAGCTTACCTTTTATTTTAGATCAATATGCGAGTTCATTCCTAGTTTTATTGATAGAGCTCAACGAAACTCAAGCAGGGTATTACAAGACGCATAGCTGTAGTTATTTAGCCATGAAAAAGGCTCAACAGCTAGCTAGCAGAGCTACTAAACACCTAGCGGGGCCGAGCAATAGTTATCTTGCAACGAGGAGCAAACCAACATCACCACACATGGTTTTTGGTGAACTTAGACCAGCCACAATGTAGTGTCGGTTCAACCAAAAAGTTTGTCAGAATTGAATCACTTGTACTATATCTACAACGTATGGAACCGCATCGAACAGTAACTGTGGGGCCCAATTAGCCTTCATGCAAGCTAAACCTCTCCTCTCTCCTCTCTATTCCTTCACGCGGCTGAGACATGCATGCATCAAATTAATTTTTTACTCCACTTGAACCGAACCAACAATATATAGGAACCGCTTTTGTTGTGACACCTTTGAACCGATGTCCACAACGTATGGAGCCGGCTCAATAACTCCTTGGAATCTCTTTTTTGCTACGTTGTGGCTGGTCTTAGAGGCAAAAACCAGCAGAAAACGCAGATCGCCAGGCCACTAGCTGAAGTAGGACTCCTAGATCACTGCGACAGTCAAGCGTCGAGGTAGGGGGTAGTCCAGGTCCTCTCATGTGTTGTGCGCTTATTCATGTACGGCGATCTGGGAGTGTCGCTATCATCTCCATCAAAGTTTGTAAGCCGCGACAAATCTTTCTTTAGTCACTTGCCACGAGGGAGTGAGATCTCACTAGACTCAAGATCAAAGCGCAGAAGGTCTCCACTCCACAAGCAAACATCATCTTTGAAGATCAACCTCAAGCTCTTCGGGGAGGCTAGCACTGGAAACCAGACTTGTTTAACATCAAGCTAAGGTTTACCATAAAAATTATGCTATTTATCAACTTCCAAATGCTCTAAAAGAGAGTAGAACAAAACCAAATTTAAAACTGCATGTTTCTTATTTGCAACCCAAAACCTAGCCACAGTAATCTCTACCCACTTGTACGGAAATAAATGTGAAATAGAGGCCAAATTTGCTTAGCAACTATGCAATCAAAGGAGAGATGATGCACAAATTCAAGATCCGATCAGAAAATGCAGGTTTGTTCCAGATCCTCTTCGTGAGGTTATCCCCTTGTCATGAGTTTGTTATGGCCCAGAAGCTAAAACAAAGTATGAATTATGGGGGGAATTGCAAGTGTCCAAATAGGAGGAAACTTATCTTGCGACGGAAATTACTAAACGCAAACTTCAAACGTTTGCCTGGAGATTCTTCGTAGCTCATGGACTGTCGAGAGGTCTGGAATGTCTCCACGGGCCTTGTGGCTCGATTTTGTCTTATTGTCGAAAAATAAATTCGCACCATACAAGGACAAAGCAAGCACGTACAATTATACGTTTTGACATTATACATTTAAAGTTCTTGCCTGGCTTGTCGTCGTTCCTCTGGGTTCCCCTTCCACGCCCTAGCTGCCGCCGCCGACATCAACCCAAAGGCAACGGAACTTCGAGCAAGGACGTAAGCTCTTCCTTTTTTCGCTGATTGTTCCATTGCGCTCCGAATTTTTGCAGCCAGTTAATCTTATCTCCAATTACGTAGGGCCTAGATCACAGCAAACCGTAGATTTGTTTCCCTGTAAGCTTCTCGTCAGATCCGCTTCAAGAACCGGTACATGTCTTGTGATTTTTAGCTCGATTTGCGCCTTTTGTGTAATCCATCTTTGTAAGGACGGTCCAATTTCATCATCTAGGTTATACTTTTGTATCCAGTTGCGTCATCTAGGTTTCCATTCTCTACATGGGGCTTGCATCTTCGCTGTTGGTTCTTGACGAGATAGAAGGATATTGGGGTTAGTTGTAGAAATTAGAATATGTGAGGCTTTTTCGATATATTCCACACATGTAAGGATTTTTTTAGGTCAAGCGAAGACATATTATGTTCGTTCAATTTTTTTGTATCTTGATTTCGTATCAGCTGTTCAGAAACTAGAATCTGCAAACTGAAACTTGAACCGAGGTGTTTGCCTTGTGTTCTAGGAATTGTGCTCTTGTAGTGAACCATGGTTTCTAATAACATAATTAGGAGATCTCTTATATATATATATAAAACTGTCGAGAATAGGGTGGCCTTTCTATTGGACTGTTTCTTCATCTATCAATCCATTCTTATGTTTACGAATCATGTTACGTTATCTCTACATGTCGAGTGCCGATATAGATCTTGTAATAGTGATTATTTTGCGTAAGTGACCAGTGCATTTTTCTTCAAAGCAGACTGTAACAATGATGGGTTCACGAGGTACCAGTGCCGTGCTCTCAAGGGCTGCTAGGATGAGGCAAAAGCTGCAGCCTGCTTTGGAGGCCAGTGCGCTAGAGATTGAAGATGTTTCTTACCAACATGTCGGACATGCAGCGGTCAAGGACAATGCAAATGAGACGCATTTTAACATCAAGGTAATTTCACCGAAGTTTTGAGGGGCAGAGCCTTGTGAAGCGTCACCGGATGGTGTATGATCTCTTGAACGATGAGTTGAACTCGGGTCTTCATGCTATCTCCATCGTTGCGAAAACTCCAAAGGAGTCTGGATCATGAATGTACACTTTTTTTTTTTTGAAATCTGATCATGAATGTACACTTAACTAGTCTTTGTTCTGAAATAAGTTGATTGCATCAATATGATGTAGCCATGAATCTAACAAAACAATTATGGCATGTTTCTTTCATGACATACATTGTGTTGCATACTTGCATTAGATTGAAGTGTAAATTCCCTTATGTGGATGACCGTTCGTGGCCATGAAAGTTATGGAAATTTAGTGAGTACCACATTCCCTTTTTGTTTTATCCGTCATGGTCATCAGATAAGATTATTTTTACCTCGTGACCTTGTGTGGTGGCGCTTCTGGAGACATTTGACAAGCTGAAGATTTTGTGTCAGTGTTGAGTGTATTTTCATCCTTCTTTTCGGTGATCGAAACTTATTTTGTTCATAAGAGATACTTTTTTGTGATCAATATGTGTCTCATATGTTTTAGCAATCGTGAAGTTTAAGGTAAGCGATAATGTTTCTTGTATGAAACTCAGATTTGACTATGACTAATTCAAAACTATAGCTGAAGCACATTTCGCTATTTCTGGGCTAGTCTATTAAGCCATGAATTGTCTTCGATGTTTCCTTACGAGCTTAAGGGGACCGGTTCCACTATCAAGAGATAACAGAACAGGTACAAAAGTGATCTGGTCCAGCCGATCACAAATTTCCCGCCTACTGCTCTGCTAGCAACCAAGTGTAGCCATGAATTATTCAATTATCTGTCTGCTACAAATTGCTGCATCATCTTATTTGAATCTATGAATACAACATGCTCTTTTAAACATGGTCTCTTCAAGTTTAGCAGTGGTACTTTCTGCACCACAATTCTTGCAATTCTCCTTTCCACAAACATGAATTTCCTATAGTTCTATGCAACGTCTTAAGCAACATCTGAATCTCGTGGAACTCGAAATCTCAAACCCTGAAATATCCCAGTTGGCACTCTCTCCTTTTCCTGGATTTCTCTGCCATTAGCTCATGTGGGTATGTTGCCAGGCGTTGGCGAGGCTACAACATTACTAGAGAGACAGGATCACATGACCTTTTGGTCCTACTTGCTGGAGAAACCATGAGCAGGATGCAGATTGCTGGCCAGTCTGCCGCTAATGTTCCCTGTGTAGTTGCAATTCCACACTGTATCTGCATTGCGGATACAGTATCTGTGTTGCGTTTTGGCGAGAGAAATACGAACTGAAGAGCACTTTGCTATACGATTCTAGCACTTATATAATCATCTTTGTGTTGCATTTGACGAACAAAGTACGAACTGAAGAAAACGTTTTGATCTACGATTCTGTCACGTGTATAATCATCGCGGTGAAATGGGATTGCCTGAGATAGTAAAAATAGATTGGCGTGGCAGAAACAGAGCAAAATATTGCCCACATGCAGGATCGAACTACAGACCTTCAGTTTACAAGACTGACGCTCTACCACTGAGCTATACGGGCACTTGATGGTGTTGCCAGCGTCAACAGATATGTAAACTCATTTCGGACCACGAAGGCAATTTGAAATACACGAAGGAATAAGCATAGATCAACTTACACCAAGCATCAAAAACCTGATTGCCATCTGTTATCAAACAAGTCCATAAACTGTCTCTACACGCCCTGTAAGTGTAGCTAAGCTTTTGACTTAGTGGGAGGCATACCTCCTGTTTTTTCACATATTTCACTCGGTCGATTTGAAATATATAGCACCAGGGCAGAATTAAGGCACTCCAGTTGTCACCTTACAAATCGCAATGTGACTCCATAAGAGGGCACAACAAAACAGAATAATAGAGCTGAACACCGATACTTCATAACAAAAACGGCTAAATATCATGGAGACTAGTATTTTCCAACGTATCAAATCTCTGTTGAGCAAAGATGTTAATTGGCAATACTTCAAGAAATTACAATAAACTAAATGCCCATGAAAAGCAATACATTTCAGAGAAAAAACTAAAGTGATATCATAGAGTTGAACAGCCATGCCTCATGCGCACAATACAGGGTTTATTCCACATCTTCCTCCTTATGAATGCACACTGCAGAGTTCATTCCACATCTTCCTCCTTATGAACGTTAATCTGGCCTTCAGTGAAGTCACACGGCTTGATGGGCACACCTAATTGCTTGCGCATTTTTCTCATAATAAATGCCTCACTTTCTTCACATATTGAAACCACAACCCCTTTCCGCCCAAGACGTCCTGTCCGACCAGCTCTGTGGCATAGTGTGTAGAATCTGTTGGCAGATCCAGGTTAATCACAAGGTCGCACTCTGGCACATCCAATCCCCTAGCAGACAACTCATTTGTGACTAGGACTCTGAATTCACCGGCCTTAAACTTTTTCAAGACTGTTGACCTTGCAAGCTTTCCAAGGTCTCCATGTAGCTCGATAGCTTTAATCCCACGGGCATCCAACTTAAATACAACATCCTTCAGTGGCTTGGTGTTGTTCATAAATGCAATCACTGTCTGTGCTTCCAGGGCGTGGATGCATCTCCTTAGAGTGTCAACTTTGTGTTGAGCCTTGGTTGTACAGTAGTAATGTTCCAATGACGGAGGTAAGCTGTCAACCGCAGCTTGATTCACGGACATCGTTGGAGAATCAGAGTTAGGTTCACCCTGGGACAGCATGGGCCTTGGAACGGTGATTGAGTCGAGAGGAACGACACTCTTAGCCCTAACAAGAACTGGCTCATGGCCCCAAGTCCTGGCTGCACGTATAACTGAAAACGGTATTGTTGCTGAAACCAAGATTGTCTGGCGGTCAGACCGCCTAGCAAGTGGACCAAGGATGCCACTAGAGGATGAAGTGCCAGGTCTCCTTCCAACATGCTCCAGGATTCTATGCATATCCTCACGGTAATTAAATGATAATAGCTGGTCGACTTCATCCAGTACAAGAAAACGGCAGTTATGAGTCTGTAGCTTTCCCGCTGCTGAAATTTCTGAAATACGGCCAGGTGTTCCAACAACAATAATTGGCTTGTTCTTCTTCAGTGCCTCTTCTTGCCTCGTGCGGTTAGCACCACCAACAAGCTGCTGGACAAGTCTCTTATCATCAGGACCCAAGATCTTCTCCACCTCTCGCACTATCTGCATTCCCAATTCTCTCGAAGGAGCAACAACGACTGCTTCTATACCTGATCTCTTGTCAGAACCACCCTGCTCTCTAGCCCTCTTCAGGGGCCCTATTTCAGCAAGAATAGGGAGCAGGTACGCGAGGGTTTTCCCCGACCCAGTATATGATTGGATAACCGCATCATGCTTCTGTGATATGACAGGAATAGAAGCAGACTGGACCTCCGTTGGAGAAGTCAGCCCTTCCTTGTTCAAACGGTCAATGAGCAAAGGCGGCAGACCGAGCTCTTCAAATGAGCTTGCGGAAAATAAAGCCTCGTCAATCTTCAGTTTCTTCTTCACCACCGGTGACTTTGGCAACGCACTCTTGGCTGGCCTGAGATTCAGCGAATAGTTCTTCTTTGGTTTCACACCGAAGGAAGAGTCTCTTGAGCTTGGCCTGGGACCTCCAGTCCGTGGCGCCCTATCCTTCTTCACATAGTCAGCTTTGCTTTGCACTTCAAGGTTAGCTAGAGTCAGTGCGCTGCCGTCGCTATCCTCGACCGCCTGGCTACCCCTCCAAGCACTCTGATGAAACCCAGCTGCCCGCGGCAGCGACCGCATTCTGAAGGGGAGATGGTCGCCGACGACAAAGCATGACCGGGATGATGCCAGCGCAAGAACATTCCGGTGAACTTGCCCGATAATTAGCCGCATTTTGTGCAGTAGTGGATAACGATCAGACACGGCACCTGAACTCTGACAGCTATATCTACGTTTCAGACTCTTGTTTCAGCAAGTTCGTGACAGGGTGTGCTTGTAGCTGTGCAAGATATAATGAGACAACCAGGTCAGGAAACCAGGGGCGGATCTACATGGAGTGCTGGTGCGCGCACCAAACATTTGTGCGAAATAGTTTGGGATTAAGTAATCACTGGATGACAAAGGTTCGTACCTCGAAGCGGACGGGGCGGGGGCAGCCGGGACGCGACGAGGCAGAAGGGGAGCTACGATGGCGGCGGCGCGGGAGGGTTGGGGAGAGGGGTTGAGGCGTCACCGGTGAAGATAATCCACGGCACGGCGGGAGCTCTAGGGCACGGCGTTGCTGGAGTGTAGGTGGGAGTTTGGAGGCGTATCGGCTGGGGTTTTGGGTAGGTCGGAGCACGAGAGCGAGCAAGGTGGCTGCGCGGGCGAGGAGGGGATAGGGGAGAAGGGGAGGTAAGGGATGCGGGATGGTGGCTGCGGAGGAGATGGACTTCGACGGTTCGGATCGTTCGCTGGTAGGGCTCAGCCTGGAAATTCCTCTGTTAAATTTTTGAGGGAGAATATGCTCAGAGCCTCAGACCAGTGTAGATCAGATTTTCTTTATGAAAAATTGTACTCACTCCGTTCCGAATTAATTGAGTTAATTAATTTAGAACGGAGGGAGTAGACGAATGAATGTTGTGTAGTCATGTGCCCCTTTCGTCAACTTGTGAGCTTAACTTAAGTAGGGTAAAGAAATGAATTAGACGATTTAATGACAGTGACGAATAAGCGAATATGGAATAAGCGAATCAGTACATTAAAATATTATAATTACGTACAAATAAAGAAAAGACAAAAAAAACTTAAAATTTAAAGCAAAACGGGTTTTTTTTTTGTAACTACAAGTAATTTGTTTCCGACCATAAGTTTAGGTTAGACGTGTTACTATGGTAAATCACGTTCACCAGATCTCTATTTATTGTTTGGAATTGGGGGCTATGATCGCGGACGAACTTCGAGGCGAGGAGGAGAGATTAGGGAGTGGATGTGCACTCTAGCCATTCAGCTTTAAGTCCTCAAGATATAAATTCATGTCCATATTCTTTCAAACCATAAATGGTTTTAGGTGCCTACAACATTCCTCAAAAGAATGGCAGTATTGTAGATATATTTTTCACCGAAATCAGACAGTGATTTATTCAGGTATTTTTGTAGTGTTTCTAGATGGTCATTTTCTCTCCCTTATAAGTAAACTCAATTTTGGATCGTGATTTTGTTAAACATTATAACCCGAAAGACCTTGTGCCCCATTTTGTAGTACAACGCTGTAGTTTTAATCCTTGTGGAAAATGAAAAAAAAAAACAAGAAGCATATCTCGACCGCAGGAAGCGTTGTTCAATTGAAGAACTGTTCAAGTTGACACAAATCATACCTTTCTTATCACTCAATACAGCTCACCGCATGAGCCCTGGTACTTTCTACAGTACAGACCATGAGTTAAGAAATGCACAACTACTCTAAATCTTGGATGTTACCGAGTTCATGGCTCACCCTAGAAGAACCTATCAATAGATGGATCAGTCTCCGACAAGCTACCTTCAAAGTTCACCTTGCAGCCACCAGGAAACTGCAACCCAGCTTGCTCGCAGCTTTGCCTTGTAACCTGAGGACATGACCGAACATCTAGGTACCCGAGTGCCTTGCAGGATTCTATCACGCTGCTCACTCCCGCGACCGTGATGCTAACACAATTGTTGATCTTCAGAACTCTCAGTTCAGACTGAAACACGTTTGCTTCCATACACTGAAATGCCGCATCAGTTATTTGGTCACAGCAACCGACATCGATAGCTGCAAGATGTTTACAGTTACGCAGCAGACTTCTCAATGAGGCATCTGTTATTTTCAAGCACCAGTCCACTCGTAAGCTCCTGAGGCTACTACAACAGGCAAGAGCTAGTGATTCAATGGGCTCATCGCAAATATTCTGACATCCGCCGATGATGAGAGTCTCTAGGTTGCAGCAGAATTTAGCTAGCGAATTGATGGACTTATTGCCCACTTTGCTGCAATCCAACAGTTTCAGTGACACCAGAGATGACGAAGAGACCTCAGCAATTTTGCAAAGTCCAGGATCACCAACTTTATTGCATTTGCTTATGTCTAGCGATTTCATATTATGACAACCGTTGGCTAGAGCTGAGATTCCAGCATCTGTTATGCTGTTACATCCCGCAGCCCCAAGCTCTTCCAAGTTCAAACAGCTTTTTGATACAGTATGCAACAAATTATCAGTTATTAATCTGCAACCTGTGATGTGCAGCTGTCTCAAATTCCGGCATCCCAATGCAACCTCCTTTAAGCCTTTGTCGCTAAGCTTTCTGCATTGAGAGACATCTAATGTTTGCAGACATGGCAGCCCATCTCCTAATTTGGCCATTCCAACATCAGTGATACCTAAGTGACATAAACAATGAAAATGGATTATCATTAGATTGAGGAAAGAGCAACAATATCGCGCCAAAATATGATTACCGATGCCCCTTATCAAGTCTTCGTTACAACGCTAAATGCAATTTAGGTTGAAAGAAACATGAAAAACAGAAGGTTTTGGTCCATTCTAAAAATGGTATGCCAAAGCCAAAATGGCATTGAAACTATGAAAAGTGTTGGCTTCAGTTCTGCACTGCATGAAGGCATCATTACCAAAATTTATAGCCGAAGTGCTAGTAAGTTCAGTGCTGAAGACTAGTAATATTTATTTTCCTTGATTTTTTTTAGCAATTCGTATCACTGTGTCGGAGAATACTACATAAGATTGTGTGAATAAATATTTTATCGAAAGTACCCTTTGCCCAGCTCATAATTCTCTAGTCAGACTATCCAAAATGAACTAATGGGTTATTACAACAGCAAAGTAGTGAACATAAATTTTTCTCGGAGCTGTAAAGCAGGTACACACATGGGATCCACTTCACAAAAATAAGCTTATTGTATAAATACAATTGAGGACAGCTGAGCATTTTCATCTGGCCCACATATCGAACAAAACATAGCATACCAGAGCTGCAAATATCTCCACGATCCCACAGTAGACTAACATCTCCACCAGAGTCGAGTTCTCTAGTCTAACATTGTGAAATATAACCTCCATGGGAAACGGCCTTCCATAGAATTTGGAAAAATTCTCATGTATGTACTTCACTCACACTTCGAGTTAGAGCAGTAGCTTCAGTTGTCTGGCTTATTTTGCAGGATTGAAATGTATATGATGTGGCTTAGAAGTTTGTATAAAGTTAAATTCATTGGTTCGCATGTTTCTGATTAAACGATTTACAGATAATAACAAAGTTAAAATGATGCAGCAACAAAGTTCTTCAGAACCCCAAAAATATATATTCTCTCATATCTTGTTTTATTTTGAACGGACCATTTCTCACCCATCTTTGCAGGGTAAGAAACAGGGAAATGATAAATCTTACGCACAAAGAAGGCAAAGCTTTCTGCATTTGCAAATCCACGCACATAAACAGCGTGACTGGATCTCCTTCGAAAGAGGAGGTCTCACCTTTGCAGTTCTGCAGGGCGAGGACTCGCAGATTGCGGAACCCCCCGGCAATGACGTCCAGATCGTCGTCGATGACACCGGGGTAAAACGAGCGCGAAGGTGACTGCGAGAGGTCGAGCTCGAGGGCGCCAGGGAAGCGCGCCGCTAGGCGGCGCAGCATGGACGGACCGGCGCGCGCGCAGGCGGCGCCGCTCGGAGCTCTGGATCCGGAGCCAGCGCCTGCACACGAGCCCGAACGCCTCGCGCTCCGACTCCGGTCCCAGGCGGACCAGCACCGCACGGAGCTCGTCGTCGGTGAGCGCCTCGTTGATGAGCGCCTCATCGCCTGCTGACGGTGATACAGACATTGCCGGAGTTGACAATTAAGTTTTTTTAATTAATTATATTCGGATTTTTTCAGTTTCCAGTTTAGACGTGGAAATACATGGGCTGGGCTTTAGAACCTTCAGACGGTAGGTAGTTGGGTCGGCCATCTGGGCCTCAAAGCCTCGACTGCACTACAGAAGGGGATCGTTTGTTCCATACACGGCCTACGGAAAAAAATACTTAAACTTCCCTTATCTTTTTTTTTTCTTTTTTTTTAGAAAAGGGGAGAAGCCCCGGCCTCTGCATCGATCGATGCACACAGCCTTTTATTGCAATATTCAAGCGTAGTTCAAGTTTACAAATCAAGGATCACATAAGGTTGAGACAAGTATCAACCATCTTAAAAAGGACAACATTAGACTCCTACAAGACGTCTAGTATGCTGCCAAGTAGCCCGGGAGAAGAAATCTTGTGCGACCGTCAGGATTCGGGCACACCCAGTAACCATAAGCTCGCGTTGGTCCTGGGGCAAGAGATACACCCACAGCTGAATCCAATGTGCTGCCATATGTATAACCTACATTATATGAAAATTCGAGCTTCTATTAAAAACAAGGTTGTTTCGACAATTCCATATAGACCAACAAATAGTTGAAACGCCAATACGAATCCTAGCCTTGTTCTTTTTATCAATACCATTCAACCAATTTCCAAACATATTTTTGATATTAGTCGGAGGTGTGATATTATAAGTGGTAAAAACAACCCAAATCAGTTTAGCAAACGGACATGAGATGAAGAGATGTTCAACAGTCTCCTCCAACCCACAAAATGGACACTTCGTACACCCCTTCCATTTTCGTTTGGCTAAATTATCCTTTGTAAGCAGTACCTTTCTATTCAGGAACCACATAAAAAATTTAATCTTTAAAGGTATTTTCAATTTCCACAAGTATTTATGTAAGTAAATCGTATGACCATTCATCAAGTCTTCATACATTGACTTGACCGTGAACTGACTATTGGGAGTAAGTTTCCACACAAACATGTCCTCTTGATCTATCAAATTAACTTCCATCAACCGACAACATAAATGAGACCAAGCATCCCATTTATCCCCAATTAAAGCCCTTCGAAAGCTCATATTTAGGGGCGGTGCAGCAGCCATAACACTATGAACAGAAATATTTTTCCGTAATGTTATACTGTACAATGATGGATATTGATATTTTAGAGGGGTGTCCCCTAACCAAGTGTCTTCCCAAAATCTTGTAGACATTCCATTTCCAATTTTAAAGGAGCCACTGTTGAAGAACTCCTCTTTAACCCGCATGAGACCTTTCCAAAAAGGTGAATCATTCGGGCCAATCTCTACTTGAGCTAGTGTCTTACTATGGAGGTACTTATTATGCAGCAACTCCTGCCACATTCCTTCCTCGTTTAACAATTTAAACAACCATTTGCTTAGTAGACACTTATTTTTTAAATCAAGCACCTCAATTCCAAGACCTCCTTGGTTCTTTGGTCTACAAATTATATTCCATTTAGTTAACCTATATTTTTGATTATGTTCATCGCTTTGCCAAATGAAGCGTGACCTATAATAATACATTCTTTTCCGTACCCCTATAGGTACCTCAAAAAAGGACAACATAAACATAGGTAAACTCGTCAGAACAGAATTAATCAAGACAAGTCTGTCCCCATATGAGAGCAACTTGCCTTTCCAACACCCAAGTTTGCCCGCAAAACGGCATTCAATTGGGAACCATTCAGAATTTCGTAATTTCCTGTAATGGATAGGCATACCTAGATATTTAAAAGGTAATACCCCTGACTCACATCCAAAGATTTACCGGTATTGGTATTCCATATCTTTCGCCTTTCCGAAACAGAAAATTTCACTCTTGTGGAAATTGATTTTAAGTCCAGATAATTGTTCAAAGATGCATAATATTAGTTTCATATTCACTGCTTTTTCTAAATCATGTTCCATGAATAATATAGTATCGTCTGCATATTGCAAAATGGAGACTCCCCTTTCAACAAGATGAGGAATGAGTCCCCAACCTGTCTATCCTCCTTTGCACGAGCAATAAGGATGGCCAGCATATCAGCAACGATATTAAAAAGTATTGGAGACAAAGGATCTCCTTGTCTTAGGCCTTTTTTAGTTTGGAAATAATGACAAATATCATCATTAACTCTAATGCCTACACTCCCTCCTTGGATGAATTGCATAATCGAATTGCACCATTGTTGTGCAAAACCTTTCATACGCAAAGCTTGTTGGAGGAAAGGCCATTTAACTTTATCGTAAGCCTTCTCAAAATCAATTTTGAAAAGAACTCCATCCATTTTCTTCCACTGAATCTCATGGATCGTTTCATGGAGTACAACAACTCCTTCAAGGATGTGCCTTCCAGGCATAAAAGCAGTTTGAGTAGGTCTAATGACTTTATGGGCAATTCTCGTGATCCTATTAGTGCCTACTTTGGTGAAAATTTTGAAACTAACATTGAGGAGACATATTGGTCTATACTGTTGTATCTGGACTGCATTTTCCTTCTTAGGAAGTAATGTAATGACCCCGAAGTTCAATTTATAGAGAGGCAAATCCCCTTGTCGCCATTAAATCTTCTTATCTATTTCCTCACAAAACAAATATCTCCCATGTCTACGAAAAGAGTGAATTTTGTGTAAAAAAACTTCACGATATTATGTCCAAATTTACCGTAGCCTCTCTAAAAAAAGGGAATTACCACCAAATTTGTACATTTTGTCATAAAATAATAATTCATGTACAAATTACTCATAGAACACTGCAAAAACCACCATCCATTGTATTGACTTATCGGGCCCACTTGTGATTTAATAATAAACCAAATAATACATATGTGAATTTTTAAGAAGGGTCACTAAAGCATTTATGATTTGTTAGATTTTTTACATTTCTAGAGCTTGCAATTTTCATCCAAAAATCTTTGGAATTGAATAATACCGATTTAGTGTTTGGATGGCTAGAATTTTTAATAGATGGTCAAAATTATATTTATCTAGTAAACTAAAAATGTCACACACTTTGGATTGGAGGAAGAACTTAAGCACAAGTGCATTTTAACATGCAAATACAATCAATTACGTTATTATTAACGTGTCATCCTACTATGTGCATCTGCTCTAATGACACTTTGGGGGGCGGTGTTACATGTCCGCATTCATGCCCCATGTATTTTGTCAAAGTTTTTACCCGAAGCGAGAAGATGGTTGTGTAATACCTCGACCATCGATGAAGTTTTGTCGTGAGTGAGGAATGTTAGGTGTATGCATGAGTTGCCCCACATGAGAGGCAGTGCATCAACCAAATTTGGGACAAGGTGTTATAAATGGTATCAGAGTGAACCATGTACATATATGTGTTGCATGAGAGCATTTCTAACAGTGTCCTAAACGAACCCCATCCCAAAAAAGGCTACTAGTCCCTAGAATGGCCAAAAAGGTAGCTCTAGCAAACTCCCTTCTTTCACAACCATCCTCGCAAAATAGGAGGTCCCATGACAACTCCCTAAAAGTTTTTGTAGGCGTGGGAGAGTTAAGTGCCCTAGCTTAGAACTTACTTCATCTTGGATAACCACTCCTTCGTCTGCGGTCTATCTCGATCTCGATGACAATGACGGCGCTATCTCTCCTCATCGCCTCCAGGCACCCCATGGTTGCTACTGCTACTATTGTGCTCTCCTTCCTAGTTGGGCCGATGGTTGCTATGCTCTGTCTCTTGACGTATCCATCGAATCGGGGCTGACCGGCTGTTATGTCGTTGTCGGACTTTCCTCCTCCAGTACCGCCAGACCAGCTGCGATGGGACGCGAAGCAACAACATGAAGGATGCTCTAGCCAGAGGCGAGGCATGTCATAACAGTGGGGAAGCTGGGGCGGAGCAAAGCGGTGGTGACATGGTGGAAAGAACCAGAACGTTTGTGCGGTAGTGGTGGTGAAGAAAATGTGCATGCAATGGTGGCTATGGCCGTGATACCGGTAACGTTGTGACGTCGATAGAGATTCATGCTACTCCCGGGGAGGAATCTAGATATAGGAGAGACAATGAGATTGGGGAAGAAATGGAGGGACCCACATGAGAATGTGATGCAAACAAATATAGGGACTCTATTATAGTTGACTGTTGTGGAGGTGGCAAAAAAGTCTCATGGTTTCTTCTTTCTCGGAGATTCAGGGATTCGGTTTTTTGGAAGACAGTTCGAGTCTTGGAGATGCCTTGAATGCAGAGTGCTAGCATCGTTACCTTTCCCTGGTAGGCTCACAGATGGAATGTTCAAAGAGAGTTTTGACTAGCATATGTACAGCATATTTTGAGTTAACCCCTTTTAGCGAAACAATGGAGACAATGTTCGAGGCATGCTATATATGCATGGGCCGTCCCACACATGGCCACATGGGCCAGATATTGAGCAAATTGTGGACAAACAATTTTAGTTAGTTTGTTGTTTTTCGTATGCATTTTTTTTGGCAACACAGAAAGTGGCGATAAGGTTGATGACTTTTCCATTGCTAACTTTAATTTGAATAGTAAACATGGAGATGAAAGTTCTGTAATTTTGTGTCTTAGTCAAGAGATTATTACTCATGTTAAGCTTTGATCTGTAGGAAACATAATCAAATTATTACAACACTATTTTTCTCTTCGTGAAACAAATTTCATGCAAATGATAACCTGCCATGGATTCAGTACATCAGAGTTAAGATCATATAACATGTGTTACATCAAATATGTTACTCGCTCCATCCATAAAAATTATGTCTCAACTTTGTCTAAATTTACATGTGCCTACACACTAAACCATGTTTCGATAAATGCAAATTTAGACAACGTGGGGACATCATTTTATTAACGGATGGAGTTCGTGAAACATATACCCACATACATAAAAAAACTAATTTTTTTCGATCATCTTTGAGTAGATATGGCGATTAACTCATATATATTTTTTCTTCCAAAGCTACAAACGTCTAGTTATTACCGTGTTCAAGTACACAAGTGAGTTGTATACTTTTTTTTTTTTTGAAAAGGGCACCCCAGCCTCTGCATCAATTGATGCATGCGGCTTTTATTGCTTTTATTCATAGTCAAGTCTTACAAAAGATTACATCATGGGTCGCATAGGGTTGATACATGTATCAACCATCTAAAAAAGACTGAGAACATGAAATGGCACTGCATCAACATGCTATTCTCCGATCAAAACGCCAACTGAACTGGTGATACAAATCCCGCGCAACCGATTCCAGCTGGTTGCACCCAATATCCAGAGCGCCTCGCTTGTCCGTTGATTGTAGGAAGGACCACATACGGATCCAATGAGTAGCCAGAGGTATTACCTGCATAAAGGAAAATGATTTTGCGTTGTTAAAGATATAATCATTGCGTATGTTCCAAATGGCCCATAGCAAAGCACATACACCCACTCGGATTTGTACTTTTTCATTTTTATCAACGCCCCTTAACCAATTGCCAAACAGATTATTTATACTCGTTGGGGGTTGTAGATTGAGGGCTATGGATACAATACGCCAGACCATCTTTGCTAAGGGACATGATAAAAACAAATGCTCAATTGTCTCATCTTGATCACAAAAACAGCATTTTTTTGAACCATCCCAATTTCGCTTTGCTAGATTGTCTTTAGTCAAAATTTCTTTACGCATAAGAAACCACATAAAAATCTTAATCTTCAGTGGCACTTTCATTTTCCAAATATGTTTGCGAAGAAATCTCGTATTACCACTTAGATAATCAAGATACATCGATTTGACCGTAAATTTTCCTGATGTGTTTAAACCCCAAGTAAACGTATCAGGAGCATCGGTAATTTGAACGTCCATTAACCGGTTAACTAGGTGCAGCCATCTATCCCACCGGTCTCCGGTTAGAGTTCTCCTAAAACTTATATTAGGAGGAGGCGCATTTCCTAAAACAGAAGCTACTGAAACTTCTTTCCGATGGACTATGTTATATAGGGATGGATATTGGTAAGAGAGGGGCTTATTCCCCAGCCAAGTGTCCTCCCAAAAACGGACACTTTCACCATTTTTGACGGAGAATGAGCCTCTAGCAAAAAACTCTTCTTTCACTTTCATGAGGCCCTTCCAAAACGGTGAGTCATGCGGTTGCACTTTAACTTGAGAGAGAGAGATTTAGAGTGTAGGTATTTATTATGGATTAACTCATGCCAAACTCCATCCCCTGTCATAAGTTTGTAAAGCCATTTGCATAACAAACTTTTGTTTTTAGAATGTAAATCTTCGATCCCAAGCCCCCCTTGATCTTTTGGCCGACATATGATGTTCCATTTGGTTAGTCTATACTTCCTTTTATGGCCATCACTTTGCCAGAAAAATCTTGATCTAAAATAATCCATTCTCTTACGTACCCCTTTAGGTACGATAATACCGAGTTGATTAGGATTAAACGGTCGCCATAAGACAGTAACTTCCCAACCCAACTCGCTAACTTTTTCTCAAACCTATCCTCAATGGGCTTCCACTCCCCATTTTTTAGCTTTCTAAAGTGAATAGGGATGCCCAAATATCTAAAAGGGAGGGAACCCGATTCACATCCAAAAATGTTTCGGTACTGATCCTCCACCTCCTTTGCTTGTCCAAAACAAAAGAGCTCGCTCTTATGAAAATTTATTTTTAACCCTGATAATTGCTCAAACATACATAGGATAAGTTTCATATTCAGGGCTTTCTCCAAATCATGACTCAAAAAAAGTATCGTATCATCGGCGTACTGTAAAATGGATACCCCCCCCCCCCTCAACAAGATGGGGAATCAAACCATCTACCTGACCATCTTCTTTCGCTCTCGAAATTAGAATGGCCAACATATCCGCAACGATATTAAATAAGATGGGAGAAAGCGGATCACCCTGTCTCAAACCTTTTTTGGTCTGGAAATAATGGCCTAGATCATCATTGACCTTAATACCAACACTACCGCGACTTACAAAATTTTCAATCCAACTACACCACTTATGGTTGAACCCTTTCATGCGCAATACTTGCTGCAAGAAGGGCCATTGGACCTTGTCATATGCTTTCTCAAAATCTATTTTTAGCAACACACCGTCCATTTTCTTCCTTTGAAGTTCATGAACGGTCTCGTGGAGGACCAACACTCCCTCCAGAATGTGACTCCCCGGCATGAAGGCAGATTGAGTTGGGCGGATCACCTTATGTGCCACCTCCATAACCCTATTCGTGCCTACTTTAGTAAAAAAATTGAAACTAACATTTAACAGGCAAATAGGGCGGTACTGTTGTATTTGTATTGCGTTTTCTTTTTTAGGTAGGAGAATGATATTGCCATAATTCAAATGAAATAGTGGAAGCTCCCCTTTTTGGAAGCTTTCAAACATGTTCATTAAATCCGGTTTTAAAATATCCCAAAATCTTTGGTAGAACTCAGCTGGGAACCCGTCTGGTCCTGGTGCTTTATTCTTTTCCATTTGCATAATTGCATCATGAACTTCCTTCTCATTGAAATCGGCCGAGAGGAGATCATTCTCCTCCACCGAAATCTGTGGTATATCCGAAATCTCAGATTCCACTAGAGAGAAATTATTTTGAACCGGTGGCCCAAACAAATGTTTGTAAAAAGTTGTGATGTAACTTTTAATATTCTCCTGCCCTACTATAGTCCCTTCATCTTGTTCCAATTGAAAGATCTTTTTCCTTCTATGCTTGCCATTGGCAATAAGATGAAAATATTTAGTGTTATTTCCCCCCTCCTGGATATATTTTACTTTAGCTCGCTGTGCCCATTTAGACTCCTCATTACGTCTAAGATTGGCCAGCTTGTCATTTGCGTCACGCATAGCTTCCCTCTCAAAATCATTCAAATGAGATAACTCCGCTTTGATGTCGAGAGAATTAATTAACTCAAGGAGACGTGCCTTTTCAATTTTGTAAACACCACTGAGATTTTTTGCCCACCCTCGTAAGAAGGCACGGAGGTGGCGGATCTTGTTCTGCCAGACCTCCATGGGAGTGCTACCATGATTTGTTGCTGTCCATTCTCTAACAACCATCTCGAAAAAACCCTCTTGACGCAGCCACGACAACTCGAATGAAAAGTTGGCCTTATTGCCTAAAAAAGCTTGTTCACCCGAGTCGATAATCAACGGAGTATGGTCTGAACCTGCTCGGGTTAAGGCCCTAACATTAACTAAGGGAAATTTTTGTTCCCACGAAACGCTCGCAAGGAACCTATCCAACTTCTCGTAAGTTGGTGTCGGCATGCGGCTGGCCCATGTATATTGTCTACCCGCGAGATCTAATTCTCGGAGGTCTAGACTCTCAATTATTGCATTAAAAATGAAAGGCCATCTCGCTATAAAGTTGTCGTTATTTTTCTCGCTTTGACGACGGATAATGTTGAAATCACCCCCCACCAAAAGCGGAAGAGGCTCATCTTCACATATACGTACCAGTTCGGACAGGAATTCCCCCTTCTGGGCATCCTGGGCCGCGCCATAGACAACAACTAGAGACCACTGAAAATTATCAGCCATAGATTGTAGGTGAAACTTAACACACCGCTCTCCAGGCGTGACATTTTTGACACACATGGTCTGGGAATTAAAACCCACTAGGATACCACCTGATCTACCTTGAGGTGGTAAACAGTACCAATTATAATCAAAACCACCCGCAAGATTCCTTAGAAATGGAGTGGAAAAATTATCTCTTCCTGTCTCTATAACAGCAAAGAAATCCAAGCGAAATTCTCTTATAGAATCTGTAACTACAGAGTGTTTAGCCGTGTCTCTAAAACCACCACTATTCCAAATCGATCCTCTCATGACTTGCTTGAAAGTAATTTTAATCTAATACTCCTTCTAAGAGCCGAAGATTCATTTTTCTTTCTATTGATCACTCGCTTTTTCTTAGTGATCGGGAGTTGAAAATCCTTTTGATCTTCTGAGCCTGATTGCTCCTCCCCTTCTAAATCATTGCTTAGCTGAATAGCTTTGTATACTTGTATCATATCCAGAATGTGGCATCTAGAGCAATCAATTTCGCCAATATTTCAAGAATATATATTTTCCATTCAGACCAAGTTCCTCGGTCCTACAAACAGAAATTGCAATAGTCACATCTGTGAGTCCAAATCAGAAGAGGAAGGAACATGCTCTGCTCTCATCAAAAAATGGTGGAGTAGAGGCTCTTCTAGGCGCTTTAACAAGACGTTGCCGCAGGATCGACTTTGAGGCACCATAAAATAGATCATAGGAGCTGGGACGCGATGACCTGCTGCATGTACTTGCAGCACCGCTGATAGCTGACGAACCCCATGAACCAGAACTCGAAGCCGTCCACGGTGACCATGTGTATGTACTTGTGCTCGGGGTTCTCGGCGCTCTCGCTGGGCTTCACTGCCTTGATCCTCCTGAGCGGCACCACCACCTTATACGGCACCCTTGCGACGTCGCCGGCGGGGGAGGTGACGGTGAGCGAGCGGTCGCTGCGGAAGGCGATCTTGCGGGTGGAGACGAAGAGCATCCCGGCGATGGGTCCGCTGGTGGTGTAGAGGTAGCACTGCAGCGCCTTGACGAGCCGCTCGCCCTTCTCGGCCGTGAAGGCCTGGCGGAACACCCGCTCGACGCCGCCCGCCTGCAGGATCCTCGCGCCCAGGCTCAGCTTCCCCTTCACCGTCTCCGACAGCTTCGGCCCCAAGGTCACGTGGTCCCTGAAGCCCTGAGCGCGTCTGCCCAGCTTGTTCATCCAATGGATCACCTGGCCCTTGCTACCATGCTTGTAACCGAAAGACGCGTAGGGGCTCGGGTGCGTCAGCGAGACGGCAAGGCGATCGCCGTCCTTCTTAACCGGCCCGGCGGCGCCCCTCGTCGTCGGCTCCTCTATGGCATACGCCTTGGAGGTCACCGGCACCCCGATCACATGCCCGCAGCTGGACTTCCTCATGGTTAATCCTCTTCTCTGTGAGTGTGTATGAGCGAGAGAGAGAGAGGAAGAGAGAGGGGGAGGGGTAGGTTGTGTGGCAGAGCCATGGTTTTATAGGCTGCGTCCGGGGCGATGAAATCTGGAACGAAAGGCGGGAAAGGGATTCGCGTCGAGTCAGCACCGGCTCATCGGCGCCGGAAAAGCAGCGGTTCACGTTCGCCAAAAGGGCCGGCCGAGCGAGCTTTAGCGTGGGGCTGCGTCACGTTCGATCGTGGGCACGCCATGGTTAAGAGTCACGCGATCGACCGGCCAACCGCTGCATGCTGAGTAGATATTCTTCGGCAGGGGAGGAAACGGAAACCTTTGCTGTGAAAGTCAAAAAAAAAAAAAAAAAAAACCTTTGCTGTGATCGTGAGCTCTCGATTTGTCGACGTCGGCCGGTGCGGGTCCAGGTGGCGCGGCGGATGGCTTGAATGCTTTCGGAGGAGCAGCCCATGTGCTCGCACAATCTTGGCGCCCGGTTACGGGAAAAGAGGTGGGGCGCCATGGAGGCCCAGGGATCTTAGTATATGCAGATACGGATAATCTGTGTTCAGGACCGGTACCGGAGTACCTGCTACTAGCAGGCTAGCCAGCTTTTGCAACATTTTAGTTTCGATCGGAACCTATAGAAGCTACCAGTAGTGCTCGTATGAACAGGACGACAGGGTTCCAACACTACAGGAAAACAGATCGTTGCTGATGGCCAAAAACCGTCGGCAAAGATATGAAAACCGTCGGCATATATGTAAGCCGACGGCATATACCATATGCCGTCGGCATCAGGCCGTCGTCTTCTTCTCCGTCAGCATCCAGACAAAAACCGTCGGGATACACAAGCCATCGGCATACACGAAAACTGCCGACGGTTTACCCGAGCCGTCGGCAGACAAAGGCCGTCGGCAAAGGAAGTAACAGAGACGGCCGTTTGACGGCGTTGAAACGTTTGCCGACGGCCCGACCGTCGGCATACAACCAGCACGTGGCAACTCGTAGTTCACTTCAACCACTTATATGCCGACGGCAAACCCGTCGGCATACTTATTGACCAGAAACAAAAAAAATATAAATACAGACAGAACAGCTAATTACATGATTCAGCATTTGATATTACAATGTATTTTAACCTTAAAAACAATGGCTAATCCACTATACAAGGAAATCAGTGCATCAACCATGAACACTAGTTAATACAATATACAATTGATTCACAATGTATATTCAAAGCATAGGAACAAATTAGTGAATACTGAACAAAAATTCCTGCACAAAAGGAACAAATTATTGTACTCCCAGCAGTCATTGCTGTCAAATGATTATTGTATCTCCCCACAGTCCTCTCTGTCAAATGATTATTGTCAAAGGCAAGCAAGGCTAGTACCTTGGGGCGGCGCTTGTGGATGTTGTCAGAAAGCCTCATCGTTCCCCTGCATGAGCTCGTCGTCCACCTCGGTTAGGGTTCCGGGGAGGCATTATCAGATTGCAGAAAGCATGGTTTCAAGTCATCTTAGTGAACAAACCAAGCTGCTGCAAAAATACAAAAGAGAGACAAGGATGGATGTCCAGGAGTCAGTTAGGTTGGCGCATGGGAGCAGAAAAGAAGATGCACTGGGTAATTTTGCAAGTAGATCAGAGTGTGTAGTAGGCTAGAGTAGAGCAGATTGAGAGGATGTAGCAGCAGGAAAGAGGACCTTTTTGTGGTGGTGGAGAGCTTGGGGGATGGTGTCCAGGTCGAGGTGCGGGCATCTCCTCCCACTGACCTAGGATGCCATGGACGGCGTCGATCTTGCTATGGATGTCGTCCATGGCGGGCTTCCTGTTCATGGCTACCTCGTTCTTCACTGCTGCCTCCCTCGAAGATGGCAGGGTGAAGGTTTCCTCTTCATCTTAATGAACTGCAAGCAAACAAAGTAGACAGAGAGGGATTAGCTAAGCTAGGCATGCACATGGGATTGGGAGCAAGTTAAAAGATGATGAATTCACGGTGGTCTAGCTAGGGTAATTTGCAGCAGATGAAGAAGAAGAAGCGGAAAGTAGCACCTTTTTTCGGGTGGTAATTTGCAGGTCGTCCGTCCAGGTCGGCGAAATTGATATGGAACCGACGAAATCTGAGGCTTCAGGGAACCAAAACTGGGTGAGCATAACCAGCAGCGGAAGTAAGAAGGCATGGGCGAGAGGGAGGGAGGGAGGAGGATGAACTGACCTAGGATGCGACGTGGATCTCCTCTTCCTGGTTGTGTCGTCTCTCCCCTCAGTGCTCCCCGTGGCCGTCCAGAAGGGCAAGAAAACGAAGCCGTCCTGCGAATATGGAGAAGGCGTGAGCAATGGAATGGAAGGAGGAGGCGTTGTCGGGAGGAAAAGAGGAGGGGCTGACCTAGGAGGCGGCGGCCAAGTCCATGGCGTCGACGACCTTGGAGGTGGCCGGGGACGGCCCTTGGACAGTGTTGACGAGCAGGTAGGGCTTCGGCTCGTCGTCGTTGTCGTCCTGGCGATAGACGAGCAGATAAGGCTCGTGGAGCCGATGTAGTCCGGCGCTCCGTGGATCTCCGGCGTGCAGCAGGTCGGCCATGGCGGCGACGGCAAGTGGCGATGGCTAGCGGGCGGTGCGGCGGCGGCGGCGGCGTGGAGAGAGAAAGGGGATCGAGCAACTGTCGCGAGACGAGACGGAGAGAGAAAATGAATCTGAGGCGCGTGATAGAGAGATGGAGTGAGAGTTGGGCTGGCGGCGCGTGAGGAAAAGGGGATAGGGTTTTGCAGAAACGTATTTCTGTTGGACGCTTTTGCCTTCCTTTTATTCGTTTCCAGCGTGCGCTTCGGATGGTGCCGCGTCAACGTGGTCGATCAATGGATCAGATCATGTTTGCCTCCTGTGGCCAGCATGCTTTCATTTTGTCCGTTTGTTGGTGTGACCAAGGTTTCCATTTTTAGGGTGAGATGGGTGGTTAATATTTGAATCATTCTGAGCGAAACAAGCTGCATAAATCTAGCCTGCTTGTTTTTTAAAGTGAAAATTGTATCTAGCATATCAACGATCTCTCTATTTGTTGGAAGCTGTGAAAGATTCCCACTGCAATGTTTATTACTAAAAAGAAGTGTACACGATACTTTGAAAGAAAAGAGAGAACAAAACAAAATAATCACGGCCATCAACATACACATAGGTGTATCTTGATATGGGAAACAATGTTGCCATATTGAGTTGTCAAATTATTTTTAGAAATCTCATTTTCCATTTTCTAAGAGACAAAAATGCCTTTTTTGTGAAGCAACTACAAAAAATATGGTGCAAATTGTAACCCTTACAATTATCACACAAAGTAGTCCATATGTGATGGATAATCCCCAAGTATTAGAATTTTCTCGCTTTCTACCTAATTTCGCCTATTTAAATGACTTTATGCCGATTTTTCGAAAGTAATTCAAATTTGAACTACAACTGTATGATAGTTTGCTCTGGTTTTTTTACAAAAATCATTTTAAGGTACACAAGTAGTGATTATATCACAGAACCATCGATAGTTTTGAAAAATTCGACATCTTTGAATGAATGGCCATGGCGTCCATTTTGACAAAATTTTCGAAAAAATCAAAGAAAGTGAAAAAATACTCAAAAAAGAAATCCTTTGGCATGGAGTACTTTTATGTGTACTACTTTCTAGGGAAAATAATAAACATGAGTTTTTCCAAAAAAAAAAAAAAAATCATTCACAAAAAGGTTTATCATCTATAAACATGTATAGGTTTCAAGTCAAATGACCAAGTTATGTCCATTCCCATGCCATAGTTTGTGATAAAGTGCTCATAATTGACACATAGGTGTATCTTGATATGGTAAACAATGTTGCCAAATTGAGTTGTCAAATTATTTTTAGAAATACCATTTTCCATTTTCTAAGTGCCAAAAATGCCTTTTTTCGTGAAGCAACTACAAAAAATATGGTGCAAATTGTAACCCTTACAATTATCACACAAAGTAGTCCATATGTGATGGATAATCCCCGAGTATTATGAATTTTCTCGCTTTCTACCTAATTTCGCCTATTTAAATGACTTTATGCCGATTTTTCGAAAGTAATTCAAATTTGAACTACAACTGTGTGATAGTTTGCTCTGATTTTTTTACAAAAATCATTTTAAGGTACACAAGTAGTGATTATATCACAGAAATATCGATAGTTTTCAAAATTTTGACCTCTTTGAATGAATGGCCATGGCGGCCATTTTGACATTTTTTTCGAAAAAATCAAAGAAATTGAAGAAATACTCAAAAAAGGAAATCTTTTGGCATGGAGTACTTTTTTGTGTACTTTTATATTCATGGCATAGTTTGTTAAAAACGTCCTATTGTGCACAAGCGTGCACAATAAGTAATTATGTACGTAAATATATTTGAGTATAATAAATAATTATGTATGCAAATATATTTGATTAAATATATTTTTTACTTATGAAGGTGCGATATGTAAATAAATATGTATACCACAATATTTCGATTTTGTAATTTGTTATCATAATATTAAGAGAGTAGTCAACACGAAGCAAATGTGTTCCAACAAATAGTGTTGTGAATTTTGTACTACCGTGTAAACACTAGACATATACCGCTGTCTCTCTAACATGTACACCAAGCAGCAGCAAGTCATTTGGTTAGTGCGACTTACAAATATGCGCCAGCACACGAGGTGCAAGGTTCGAACCCCCCTTACAGCAGTGTAATTTTACGAGCGGAAAAAAAATATGCCGACGGCACGGACGCACGGCTGTCGGCTTACAGCTGGCGTCGTTAGCCTTCCGTCGTTTTAACAAACGGGACATCCACATGGAAGGTGATATGCCGACGGCCGCGTGTACGCCGACGGCAACCGTCGGCAAAAATTCGTGTATGCCGACGGCCCCTGTATGCCGACGGTCTCCGGTAGAAAACCGTCGGCATAGTGGAAATATGCCGACGGTATGGGTTTGCCGACGGCTATTTGAAAAGCGCTCGGGATATATCCTATATGCCGACGGCTGCCCGTCGGCAATAATATGGCCGTCGGAAACTGCAGTTTTTCCCGTAGTGCAACACTCCTTTATCAATTATACGTGTGCACGTATGTCATGATCGATCCAATTCCAATAGAAATGTGTGCAGAATCATCTTGCTTTCGTTTCTTAATGTTGGGCGTTCTCAGTTTACCAGATGCAACCGAAGCTCTCTCGAAAGTTTCACCTCCATCCCTTCTCAAATCAACTGCAAGCCTGCAACCATAGGAGATGGAGAGTGAGGCCCCACGGGTGATGTGGAAGCAGGACGATCCAGCGTGTAAAACAACCACCTTTTCCAACTAAAAATATCTGGGAGGCGCAAGTGCGCACTAGTCGACCGGTCTCCCCTCCCATATCCAGTTTCCCTCCCAGACGAAGTCTCCGGTCACCGCCGTCGCGGCCATATCCATCTTTGCTTCTGCTGCCACAGCTAGCCCGGCCGAGAAGTCGCCGCGTCCGCGTCGTGTCCGGCGCGGCTCCGAGTCAGCACCACTACGTGCTCGCCCCCGTGTCCCACACATACTTATCACGCAGAATCACCGCCGTCTCCGTCCGCAGTTACGCCCGGCGGATCGCGTTTGCCATATCTGAGTCGCTGCTCGATCGTCGTGTACCTGATGGGGAAAGCGCGCATGCAGCGATCGACGAGCTCTGCGTATCTGAGCTATGGCGAATGTGTCACTTGGTAGTGGGGTCGCTCGGCTTTGGTCGGAATATCCGGAATGGTACCGATTTCTATCCAACAGTCCAACATTGCCTGTCTTTTCAACGAAAAGGGGTGGATAATTCGTGGCCAGACTGTCCAGGAGTGGTGGTAATGACGCGCGATGGTATCAGAGAGCCCAAGTTGCTCCAATCATTTTCTCAAAATTAATTGAATAAATATTAACCTTTTTCCCAGAATTACAAGTAGCGAAAGAGAACACAAGAACTAATATTTTGTTGCAGTTAAAGTAGAAATGCCTTTTCGGTTGTATAATTCAATATTGGGCACTAAGAAATCCAAGGTAGAAACACATAGAATAGTGGCGACGTCATGTTAGTCCCACTTGGATGGCAGCGGAGCTCAAAATAAGTGATATTGATTTATTAAAAATTGTGAGTTGGACTGTAAATTTTTAGGCAATTGTGTAAAATCATGGGCAGGTCATGGCCCATTTTTTTACTTGTGTAGCCCCCCCCCCCCCCCCCCCCCCCCCCCCTCCGTTGGACGATAACAAACCGTAGTCGTCGTCTCAATTTCTGCATTATGCATCTTCACTCTGAGTAGTAAACTATAAAAACCCACCACAAGTGAGGCTAGGTTTACAACACCACCAGTTTTGACATCTTTTGAGAAAAAAAACACTAGTTTAGGGGCACAAAGTTACTCAAACCCCATATGGCAATTTGATTGATGTTTTGGTCGATGGGGCACACTTGTCAGGGGGCTGGTATGAAAAAACACGCGGTGTGTTGACTCGCACAATTTGGCTCGAACGTAGATTGTTTTGTCTGGTTCTAATCAACTCTCTCTCTCTCTCTGGCGCGCGCGGTGGCCGAGAAGACCTCATTTCTAGCGCCGACAACATCGACGACTTTGAGGGAGAGAACAACGGCCTTTGTGGATCTTCGGTCTCACATCACTGTCAATGTTGGTGCCTACAAAATTTATCTCAAAGTTGCGGAAGCGACGGCTATATTATGTAGGTGACGTGGAGTAAATACTCAACACCACCCTCAACTTAGGCGTGTTACTGAGGCTAGGCTTGGGCTATCTTTTACTGGTTTTGTGAGAATTTGGAGGACTATCCGGAGTAGTATCTAAATTTGTTGCATTTTGATGTTTTCTGTAGCTTGGACGATGGTATCTGGGTTATTACAATAAATTTTGATGGTCAAGACAATATCGAAAGGAATTAGTGCAAGTTTGAATGCTAGATATATGATATTTTTTAGCACAGATTGAGACGACACATGGGTACAATATGAGGGATTACATGTATTGTGTCAAGGATTAGCGGAAAATGTTAGGAGGGGTGGAATTGATAGGAAAGTGGATGAAATGCTGCAGAAATATGAGAAAACTAGGATCTCGAGCTTGACTTTCATTAGGGCCAAAGCAGCTTGACTATTTGTGTTCGAGGAGGCTAAAGCAAGCACATGACCAATCATCATTGATGCCTATGTAATACTTACATGAAGCAAGATGTGTATGTTGTTGAGGAACCAATTGTATATGATGTTGTTGAAGGAGAAGTGCATTTTGCAGCGGCTCAGGTGTTAAGAATGGCGTGAGTTCATTGATGCATGACCTTAGAAATATATGTTATCGGTTGCAGATAGAATATGTGCATGTTGTCAATGTAGGCATATGCTGTCAGTTTCAAATTTAAATTTTCAAACTAGTTGTACACATTTCTTTCAACAAATCACTCTGCGAACTCATTGCATAACCTATATTAGCACACACACTATTATTTTTGTGCATGTTACATTCAAACAAGAAAAGAGTATATACAACAAAGAAACACTTATTCATTATACTTGTGCATCTCACTACAAACATCGACTACTTTTCCTTGTGAATGACATATTGTTTTGATTTTTGTAAGCTTGAACTTGGCCACATCCACTACCATCTTATGTTGAGATTGACTATATCTACAATCTAAAAATCTAACTACATCATATCTTCATCAACCATGTGTTATTCCTCGTTGTCGTCTTATTTTCTCCTTCTCAACATTCATTTTTCCTTGGCCTTGTTTTGTCCTTTCTCTGCACTCTTTGACTTTTCCTCTCGATTCCTTGATCCATCATATCTTTCTTTCGGACATTCTCTGTCATATTGTTTTCTTATCATATGGTGTTCCTCCCTTCATCTAAGACACGCATGTCATGCAATCTACCGCATTTACTATCCGCATGTGTAGCTCCCAAAGGTTGCTATGAGTCGGCCACTCATTATCAACCCACTCTACATAGAGTCCACCAATCTTACATAGTTCTATTACAAAGAAGTACTCACGTAATCTCCACATCCCAAAATCCTCCTCCCCATGTCAGTACCTTCAAATGCAACCCTTCTCTCCATCACAGTTCACCGATAGAAAAAGGACACAATAATCAAATATGTAAATGCATTCAAGGACACGTTGTAGCCAAAGAAAACTAAATCAACCGACCAAATCGTCAATTTCCAAACTTCAAAACCTTGACCCCGAACGACGCGATAACTCACCTCTTCATCCAAGTTGAAGCCGAGGGTATCGCTCTCGTCACTCTAGGAAACCATGGTGAAGGCGACAGTGCGAGCGGAGTGCAACAATTGTGGTGGCTAAGCACCACATGTGAGTTGGTGGCGGGATGATGGTCATAACAGCCTCCTCCAAAGCCCGATATGTCCCAGTCAGCACATCATATACATTTTTTGCCAACTCATCCCTGGCAAATGGGCCACACCACCAAGGATCCGTGTCAAAATATCATCAATTGATTATCAGTGGTATCAACAACTTCGTGCCTCCAAACCGGTGCTTTATTTGCAAAACTTAAATTCAAATAGGTGTCGCCTGCAACTCTGGCTCCAAATGTGATGGTTTTATGCAATTTATTTTTCCCACGATAGTCAGAGGATGCACTTCATCAAATCTCATGACGTGACTAGTGACTGTTGGTCGCTCGCGCCAACGAGTACATCCTACTCAGTCGGTGGGTGTTCAAACTACGCTCTAGAATGCGCATCGACTGAGGCACTTCGTGTGACAATAAGGAAGGTGCGCTAATTAGGGCTTCCCATGCTTGATTAGCACTAATCTAGAGCAAGCCCCGCACTCTGTATCTGAGCGTGTTGAATTCACCAAACGGGTGTGCGCATAGATTCCCCTTTTGGTGTCATGCTCCTGACTCCTAACATTGGTTTTTGCTTGATCTTGTGTTGACTTTGTCAAAAGCTGATCTGGCATTGAGCGAGTGAATGGAGGATCGGTCGGTTGGGTTGTGCGTCGGTGCCTATGGGGCCAGATGTGGCACTTATCTCTTGCATGCATATATGAGTATGATGTAATGATGTGCCAGATTCATGTCTAGATAGGAAGACTATGGGATCCAATAGACATGTTCAAGATGTTGTAGTGCCTCATCTTGCACGAAGGTCTATTTCAGTTTTGGTCTCGACAGTTGTCCGTTAGTGTTTTCTTTGGTTATTGTGCATCATGTATCATCTTTCTAAATGACATAAAAAGTTGTGTGCATCACCACGATGCAGAAGCTGAGGTAGTGCTCCCATTTCGGAAAAAAAAACTTTTAAAATGACATAATGGGTTGAGTAAAACTAAAACTTCTGAATACTCATATTTCCGTCCACAAATTTTCTTCTCTTTTTGCTTGTGTCTACCCTGCATCGTTATGCTTTGGATTCCGATCATTTTATTTTGGGTGGTGGCAAACGGGCATGAAGCTTCAAGTTGGCATGGTCTCTACCATAGGAGAGCATGATGGCTTCGGCGAAAGCCTTGATCGGTTTTCCGGTGTCCCCGCATTGGAGCCGTCGTTGTGGCGCCTTGTTTCTCACCACCAAGGTCTTGTGTCTCTGCTGAAAACTCATTCTATTGGGGATGGCGGCGGTTTGTGTCGAGATATTACTCTTGAGTTGTTGACTTGTGTATGTTCTACTAGTTCTATGATCTCTACTATATAATATGTCTTCATGTGATGGTCCGTTTTTCACTTTCCGGTTTTACCCCTCACTGCTAGGCTGATTTAGAAAATAATTACCACTTTGCCACCGCCAAGTTAAAGTACCTGTTCGGTGAAATAAAAAATCCCGATGAACCCGCTTCCCTCTGTCATCCTCTGCCCAGCTCGATTTCTTTTTTTTTCCGGAAGCCCAGCTCGATTTCTCGTGGGTGGCGCCTAGGTGCAAGGCTCTACGTCGTGTACACGCTCACCGCTCTAGGAAGCGGCAGTGCCGGGACAACGCCCTCGCCGCGTATTTGGTGGGATCCGGCCAATAATTGATTGATGGAGGAGAGGAGAGGAGGACGCAGAGCCAAGGGAGTAGTACAGATCGAGGCAGCGGTCAATTCCTCCGCCGTTCCCTGTGTGTTTGATTCGTTTGAAGAAAGACTTCTTGTTGCAGCAGGGATGTGGCGCGCCATGCGGCCATGGGCGTGGAGCTGGACCTGCTCTCGAATTTGTTTCATGCTCCTGGTCTCGTCGTCCGAGTCGATGCGGCACTGCTACACTGACAATATTTTCTGCATGCTTATACTGCTAGAATGCTAGATGTGTTTGATGTTGTCTACATGGAGCGGATGTGCTTGCTCCTACCTGCTAGATGTGTTTGTGCAGTTGTGCTGCTAGCTGATATATCTATGAGTCATATTTGTGCAATAATAAGTTGTAGTATAATTTCAGTAGAGATCTCATACTAACAATTTTAAATGGTGCAGAAAAGAGTACAATTAGTTCTGTGCTCACCAGCAGTAGTGAGGTATTTCAAGGGATACTATCAGGCTTTATCTACTTATCAACTATGGAGAAATACTCAAGAATTGTATCTGTGAATAAGCCCTTCCCATTGATGTTCCATGAACCACTGAGCTTAATTGAGTGCGTAACTGACAAATTGAGACATGCTAGAGCTGTACCGACAAAACATTACTTTGTGAGGTTTCACGGCGCATATTTAATCTCTCCCGTTGCAACGCACGGGCAATTTGCTAGTCTTTGTAATTTTCACTTGGCTATTGGAGGTGTGCCCATGCGGATGGTTTTACAATCTGACAGGAAATCTGCAAGGACACCTGGTGATGACCGGGGCTGATTCGTTAACACCTGTCGTTCAACAGTTGACTGAGTAGGAAGATCTCGTTCTGTGGTGTTTCGGGGTTCTTCTGTCTCATTATACACTCGTTCAAAGCAAGATGTCATTTTTTTTAACTGAGCAAGATGTCATCCTTGACTGGATGTTCGTAGTACTACGTCCTCCTGTATGGTTTCACTAATTTACCATGGGCCTTCAGCTAAGAAAGGGTCCAAGGTAAACTCTCTGAATTCTAGACTGATGACGAATCGATGTTGGGCTCTTGCTAGGCTTGTAGTGTAAGCGATAACTTCGGGTGCAAGACATGTACACTGCTCCATGTAGGCTCCCGGTGCTTTCCTTTCAAGTGGGGTGAAAGACCGAACAAGAGGGCAAAGGTCTACCTGATCGGATAACAGCGTAAAGATTCTAAAATGGCACTATCTGATGGTCCAATCCGGCAGGACAAAGCAAATTGTTCAGCCAAACATGGAAGGGAAATAACTGTAAGAAAGGACCGTGCAAAGGCAGATGTAAAAGCCACGGTGCATATCCTTCCTTGGCCCAGATACAGAAGGCTGCCATTGGGCGCTTCGTAGCTAAGGTTTGAACACTGCATGCGGAGTGTCCATGGATATGCATGGCCGGCTTTGGGCAGAGTCAAGGGATCTCCAAATCTGACTGATTCAGCCATGTCTGTGTACCCCGTAGTTTATTTCTCCTACGAGTACTACTGAAATGTGATAATATGGTGGATGGCAACAGAATAATGTATTGCACTGACGATTGAAAGCTTAGTTTGAAGGTTTGTGCAGGTCTGCGATCAATGTTGTTGCTCGTTTTCAGTATGGATTATCCTACCTAATGATTTGTCTCATGTCTTGTTAGCATTTTTTATATTATTTTTTGCGGGGATGACTTGTTAAGTTGTTAGCAACTAGCAAGCTGGACTGTTTATTTGTGACAGCAATCCATCACCTGATTAAATCTGGATATGACTGGGTTTTCTTGGGAAGCAGAGAATTGAATTCAGTCTCTTTCATTGAGATACGTCGTAGAGATTGTTGTATAAAGGCTGGTTGAACAGTTCGATGTCGATATGCATGAACACGTTTAGTGTCGGAATTTTTCAGACATCATCTCCAAGCAATAAATCACTAACCATAACTACAATCGTCTCTTGGTATCTCCTTAAATATAGGAATTTTATGGAACTACAACAACATATACTACATGATTAGCAATCTTTAGGTACTAATAACTACAATAATCGCCTACGAGTACTTTGAATGGCACAAGAGGAATGCTTGCCACTGACGATTGAAAGCTTAGTTTCCAAGTTGTTGCTTATTTACATCGAGGTGGTCTTATTAGCAAGCGTACTTGTTACAGCAATCCGGCGACCTGATTAAATCTGGATCAGACTGTGTTTTCTTTGGAAGCAGAGAACTGAATTTAGTCTCTTTCAGTGAGATACGTTGCACAGATTGTTGTGTAAATGCTACTTGAACAGTTAGATATCGATGTGCAATGAACACGTTCGATGTCGGAATTCTTGAGACATCACCTTAAGCAATAAATCACCAACTCGTCTCTTGATATGTTCTTAATTAAACATCAGAATGTTATGGAACTGAATCTTTCTAATGGTAATAGGCATGACATTTCTGACTTGCAGGCCAAGTTGAACCTGCCAGTGCAAACAATCTCAAGTGGACAGAAGTGAAGATCCTGATGATCTCCACCTGTCAGCATGGTTATATAAGTAAAACCATATGGAATATGCCTGCTACGTATGCCACCAGAAAAGACGGTTGCCACAGTTCTATGGTACAAGTACAATACAATTTCAATATATAATCTTTACTCTAGAAAAGAATGGATATCTGAAACTTCCCCACTGAATGAAGGCTCTTTTGCCGTTGCAACCCAGCCATTCCATTCCCAGATTTGTTCATGAATTTCATCTTCCCCAGCCCCCAAAACATCACCTACCCATTCGCCATGCACCAGCAGCATACAACGACATGTTGTACTTGTAACTAACCCTACACATACACAGATCCTATAACCCCATCTTCTAATTTAAACATCACAAAACGCAACGCGAGTACAGAGACGACCGAAGAGAAGCAAGAACGATCTCCGCCCGCCGCCGCGTGCGTGTCATCTCGCATGCGCGATGGCCTGCTGCAGGTGCTGCAGCGACCTGTGGTAGCTGACGAAGCCCATGAACCAGAACTCGAAGCCGTCGTTGGTGACCACCTCGATGTACCTCTGCTCCGGCCTGTGCTTGTTCTCGCTCGGCACGGCGCGCATCACCTTCCGCAGCGGTATCGTCACCTTGTACGGCACCCGGATCTTGTCGCCGTCGGGGGTGGCCACCGCCAGCGAGCGGTCGCTGCGGAAGGCGACCCGCTCCGTGGACACGAAGAGCATCCCGGCGATGGGACCCGCCGTCGTCGACAGGTAGCACTGCGACGCCCTGACGAGCCTCTCGTTCTTGTCCACGGAGAACCACTGCCGGAACACCTTCTCGACGCCGCCGGCCTGGAGGATCCTGGCGCCCAGCGTGAGCTTCCCCTTGACCGTCTCCGATAGCTTCGCCCCTAGAGTCACTGCAAACGTTGGGAACAAGGACGGGTTCAGTCTGACTTTCCAAGGCAGCGTGTATACGACCGAGAAAAACTCAATCTTTTTTCCGATTTTCTTCTTTCCGCGTTGAATTAAAAAACAAATCGTCAATTACCGTGTTCTTTGATGCCCTGCGCGATCTTGCCCCCCTTCCTGCGAGGAGCTTGGGTCGTGTGATGATCGGTCGCCGTCGAGCTGTTGGCATCGTTGTTGGTAGCATAATGGGATGAACCACCGACGAATCCACCGTGGTCGGGGTTATCGTCGGCTCCTCCGCCGGGAAGTCGGGCTCCTCGATCCCATACGCCGTGCTGCTCACCGGAATCCCGATCACATGGTCCTGATTCGTCGATGATGCCTCCATGGCCGAACCTTGCGAGGAGAGAAAGGAATAGAGTTGTTTGTGTCTCGGTCGTGCCTTCCTATTGTGCGGTGGTTGCTGTTGCCGGTAAGCTCAGGTCCAAATTGAGGAGCCGGAAGCCTCTTTTATAGGGTTGGTGCCTACCTAGCTCGGTGGCCGTCTTCTAGCAGCAGTATTTTACCGATCCTGCACTTTGGAATTGGGAATGGATGGAACAGTCCTCCTCATCCCCTCCCTCATCATGATAAAAAGCTTGGCGCTAGAATAAGTTTGGTGGCTACCTAACTTTGCGAACGCATGGGACCCCCCGTGTGCTGGGTTTTGCTTTTTATTTGATATCTGCTAATCTACAGCTAGCTGTGTTTCATTTGTGTCACACACATTTTTCTGTGGCCACGATTGTCTTTGAGATTCGTTGGTACGACTCTGTTTTGTTCGTCGCGCCAGGTCCCGTCTGTGTATGCGACGCTGTGTGCTTCGGCCCAAGGTGCGGGCTTTGGGCTTTATTGTGGGTTTCATTTTATCCGTCTGTGTGGGCTCGTCGGTGGGGAGTTTATTTTTCCTCCGCGTGTCCTTTCTCATTCGGTTGAGAACAGAGGAACGGGGTGAGAGACGGAGAGAGCGAGGCGGAGAGTGCGTCTCGGTGTTTTGAATCCGCGCCGGCGAGCCATGGCGAGAACCGGCGTTGGCGAGCGGCGCGGTCGCCGGCGACGGAGGTATCCATCCGCGTAGCTCTACATCCGCTGCATCTTACTCTCTCCCCTCTGCCTTTTTTGTTGTTTCCGCGAGCAATTTTTGTTGATACGGGGGCGCCCCTCTCTGTTCGTTCTGATTTGGGGGCGGAGGTTAGCTTCAGGTCGCCGGAGGCGGCGTTATGTGTGTCCCAGTCACATACTGTACCCCATATTTCCGTCGATTAGTTTTCTATGAGCAATTTTTGAAGTGGTAGGACGCGCTCTACTCTGATGTAGTTTTTAGTTGTTGACGGAGGCGAGTTTCTGGTCGCCGGAGGCGGCGGTGAGTAGCGATTTCCTGTATGTTTTTGTGCTTGTGATTCAGTCTATCCATTTTGCCTTTAATTTTTTTTCGAGTTCATGAACTAATTGATGGGGCAGGAGGGGGCTCTTCTATGTATAGGGCTCATGCCATCTCTAGAGTGGTAGGTACTGAGTTGTGTGTGTTTTCTTACTTCGATGTTGTGGCACTAGCATGTGTGTTGCTTTTTATGATCTCAATTAGATGTTCAGCAGTAAAAACGAGTAAACCAAGCTTTTGATAGTGTTGATGTGCTGTGTGTTCATACGTTGTTGCAGCAGGGGGGATGATGTGGTTCGTCAGTATACTGTATGGTCTTCTTCTGTATATGGGGATGATGTGGTCGCCAGAGGCGGCAGGGTAGAAGGGGATCCATGTATGTTCTATTTGTGCCTGTCACCTACTATATCCCCTCTGCATGTCGCTTTTTTCGATTCCATGAGCAAATCGATGGGTAGGGGGGCGCTCTACTCTGTTGAATTTTTAGTTGGGGGCGTAGGCGAGCTTCAGGTTGCCGGAGGTGGCGGTGAGTAGTGATTCCTGTCTGTTCGATTGTTCCCCGTGACCCAATATATCCACTCTGCCTGTCGTTTTTTCGAGTTTCATGAGTAAATCGATTGGCGGGAGGCGCTCCACTCTGTTTTATTTTCGATTTGGGGCACAGGCGAGCTCTAGTGAGTAGGTAATGATTTGTGTTGTTACTTCGAACAGTAGTTAGTGATTTTGTCTGTATTATTTTTGTTCTATAGTAGCTTTGCTGGATCATATATGCATTGAATCATTTTTGCTGTACCCAAATCTATTCTAGAGATAGGGGATGTGTGCGTTATAGTTTCTGCATCAGGTATTCAGCAACATAGGTTCTGGATGGTTTAAAAACTAGTAAACCAAGCTTTGATCTGTTCATATTCAGCACTAGGGGGGTTCACACACTCTGAATTGTTGTGTGTGTATATATGTGGGTGCAGGTAAAGGAGGCTTTTGGTTCGTCAGTATACCTTGTAGTCTTTTTGTATATTGTTGGTGGTGCTGCTCGTCATGTTAGATCTTTTTCTATGTGGTCTATTTGTGTGTGTTGAAGGCTGTAGATGGGAGATGTATGGCAAGGGAATCCTTTATTTTTTGGATCAGTATATGTTGTGTTGTGTGCAAATGCTATCAAGTTTTTTATGTGATCTTTGATGTATTTTTTCTGAATGAATCTGCTAATAGTCTAATACACAGCTGACTGCGTTTCATTTCACTCACGCTAGTTTTTTGGTTCGTCGATCTGTCTTCACCTTCTCTGTATCCATGTCAGTCGATTTAGTTTTCGATGAGCAAATCGTTTGTGGTAGGATGCGGTACTCTGTTGTGAGGTGAGCTTCAGTTCGATGGAGGCTGTGGTGAGCAGCGATTCATGTTTGTGATTTGCCGGCATTTTTTGATGCAAATTGTTCTTGTGATTGTGATTTGCCTGAGTTAAACGTGTGACTGGATTGCGTATGTGGTTTGCCCCTCCACCACTCATGCTGTTGTGCGGATTTCTGACAGATGCTTGGTGTGGGGTTGTACATTGATAAGACACAATGAGGTCTTTTCCTTTGTCCCTTGCCAAGGAATTTTGTTGACATTTTTCCAGTCAATTACTGTTAGAATATCTGTCCTCGGGTAAGTTGGTAACCGAAACCAGGCATGACAACTACCTGCCTATGTAGTGTCTGGTTGCGTTGGTCAGCATATGAGAACCTTGACCGAAGGACTATAGACTTGTGGCAGTGTGGCACCACCAGACTCCTCTTTTTTGTCTACCCTTGCTTTGCTTGTGCTTCCATGGAATTCATCAAGCACCCATGATAACCACTAGCTGCTTGATGGGCTAGAGGCGTTCCTTCTTCTATGCTGCGGGCGCATGCGATTTCTTTTCTTACTTCTATGTTGGGGCAGTAGAATCGTGTCCCCCTATTGTAGTTGTTCTACATCAGTTTGTTTAGCAATAGCATTTCTGGGCTGCTTAAAAACTAGTTAACCAAGCTTGGATCTGCTGTTGTGTTGTGTGTACTGTGTTCATATGTGGTGCAGTATTTGGGATGTTTTTTGTGGTAGCAGTATGTTTTTTTTGTGTGATAATGCTATCGAGTGGTTTGCACGAACTTAGGGTTACGTGGAGTTTTCATTCGATGTCCTCTAGCTGTTTTGTTCGAACTTAAGGATGGATTCTATGCTGGTAATAGTCTAGCATATATATAGTACAACTGCATCTTTTTTCCATGTTGATAATAGTGTCATGCTTTTCTATGTAGCTTTCATAGGGCTTCCAATGAGTATGGAGATGATCGTTTTGACGCTGATAACAGTGATGGAAACAGTTTATCCAGTGGTTATGATGTGAGTTTTCTCCAGGCTTTTATATTCGAGCTTTTCTCTGATCCTTCATGTTTGTTTTTCTAATAGCTGTGATGGCTTTTTTTGACTGGTTTTTTTGTTGACATCATCTTTTTTTTGCTCAGGATATGGATTTCCAATCAAGAGACAGGGATCTGGATGATGCATTGTTTGGTTTTTTCAGGAAGCAGGTATGTTTTTTACTTTATTAGTTAGTAATTCATATTTTTATGCTTGCTCTATTTTTCATCAGTTACATGGTCAGGTCCCATATTCACTTACTTTCCTTTTTTGTTTTATTTTCGCAGTCTTTAAAAACCTTGAAGAGGAATTTCTCTGATTATTGTCAAGATGTTGGTCTATCACCAAACAATAGGGTATGCTGTCTTGTTTGAGCCTCCCAAACTACTATCTGAATTCTTGTTTGAGCCTCCAAAACTACTATGCTGATATGTTTTTATGCACTGTTCAATGCAGGACAAGAGGTGCAGGAGGGATTTTGTGGAGAAATCTGCTTTTACCAAGTACTCATTGAAGTATTTCATTGAAATTATAAAGAAGCTGACCAAGCATCAAAGAGGGGTTATCGAGAAGTTGGGGTTCGGTTGTCTTCTGTTTCTTGATCTTTGTCATATTCCGTCAGAGTTTGCTCGGTGGGTAGCAAATTGCATTGATCCTGTATGCTCTCAGATCACAGTCGGTAGCAAAACTTTTGACATATCAAAGCGCACTTTTCATATTATTCTGGGTCTCCCTCTTGGCGGCTTTGATATTGAGTGCCACAGCAAAGAAGGCGAGGAGTTCATCTTGGGTCTTTTTGGTCTGTCTTCATTGCCTCACATCACGTTCTTTGGGAACAAGCTAAGCGGGACTGATGAACTCAGTGATCAAGATATCTTTGTGTGTTTCATGACTATAGCCTTGCATTGCTTCCTCTGTCCAAGTTCTGAAGAACACATCAGCGGCAACTATCTTGCTTTCCTTAAACACCCAGAGAAAGCCAAGGATCACGATATCTGCAAACTTGTCTATGAGCATTGCTTAGCCAGTGTGAACCACTTCATCTTGGTGGGGAAACTTAAAGGGAGGAGGCAGAGAGCCCCTTTATGCTGCAATTATGCACTAGTGGTCAGTTTTTTCTGTGCCCTATCCTTTGTTTTTCAATTCGGCTTTTTCCTGTTTATTTTGACGTTACTTTTGTGTGTGTTTTTTAATCTTTGCATTCTATTTTGTTCAGGTTCGGTATCTAGATTGCTTGGATTTTGGTAGACAAAATGTTGATGACTCAGTACCAAGGATAGCAGTTTGGAGAGGAAACATGATCCAGTTCTTCTCTGAATTGGATCGGAAAAAGCGACATCAATATGGGAAGAGGCAGCTGAGAGAAGATTTTGCCAGGGGGCGGACTGCTGATGTGAAGTACAAAGCCATTCAGTCTCCGGTATTTCAATCATTTTCTCCCGGATTCAGGAAGAATGTCCACACTAGTTTTGCCAGCAACCTTAGGCCTGAGGTATGTTTGTTCTTCATTCTTATGTGTGCTATTTTGTTTCATTTCATTTTAGTTTTATTATGGTTTTTCTCATCTAGGGGCTTCTTTTGATTCTTCTGTAGATTATAGATGGCATCATAAGTATTGCAGAAAATGGCGTGTCAAACATTTCTGCATCTAATAAGCCAAAGTTTCAGTTGCTTGTAACTAATGTGCTGGATTTTCTACGGAGAGCAAGTGTCCCCCCCAAGCCTGCACCCATTCCGTGTGCTGAACCAGAAGGCAGTAATGTATTGGAGAAGGCTAAACACGCACAGATCACAAGCAAGGTATAATTTGCTCATTATCTCGTTTGTTTTATCTGTCTTCTTCATTGCTCATTTTCTTTTTTGTTCTTTACTGATTTTTGGGTTGATATACCACTGACCCTTATAGTTGTATTTTTCTGTTCTTTTTTGTAGCCGTTAGCCCCTAATACATGCGACAAGCCAGTCACTGATGTGCGTGCACGATTGCAGCAATCTGCAGCACCCATTAAGAATGTTCCTGATTCAGTCATTCCCGACCCAGGTTAGCTTTTTCTGAAATTAATCATAAGATAGATAATTGTTTTTTTGTTGACATTATTTGTTCTGACTCCCTTCCTTTTTTGCATGCTCAGTTACTCTAGATGATTGCATGATAACAAAAGCTGTTCCTGCATTTTCCCAGATGACAGGTAACAATATCGTACTGATCTCTTCTTTTTCATTCATGCATTTCTTTCTGTTTTTTTCTGTAATATTTATGAAGCAACCTTTCTCTTTTTTGGCAGCGCCTGCAGTGAAACCAATGATCAAAGTTCAGAAAAGGAGATGCAAGTTGATATCAGCTGCAGAGGAAGAAACATTTATTAGCAATGGTCTTTTGAAATCTAACATGCGAGCAGGAGCAGATGTCGTTGACGTATCACCTATTGCACGCTTCACCTTGCCTGATACTCCAGTTGTTCAGGTCATTTACCCCTTTTCTGTAGCTATTTCTTATTTTTTTTGAATTTCTTGTGTATTTTTTGACTCCGGATGCCTTCTTTTTTCAACTAACGCGTGTTTTTGTTGTTTGTACCCCAATAGCCGCGTACTGATGATTTCAGGATTAAACGATCAAACCTAGCACAAGGTCCTGGTACCAAAGCAACTCCTATTCTTATTGCTGAAGCTTCAACAAATCCTAAAAATGCATTAGTAAGCCAACACTCTTATTATTTTGTGTTTGTTTCATTCTCTTTTTGTGGGTTCTTAAGCATTCTTTGTTCGCCTATTCTTTTTTTGTAGATGGTTGGCTCAAACGATTTCATGAGGAGATCCCGTGAGTTGTCAAAACAAGCTGATACAACATATAACAACATATTGCTGAGCCAGAGGAGAGGGGACGGTTTTGCACCATCGTCTGATCATTTACATAATGGCCAGCCTGTCGAGCAGCCTTTGAATGTTCAGGTCTTAGCAATTCTGAAAGCTCGTGAGCAGCATAAGTTTCTGAATTATGTCATGAATGGGCAAAACCCTCCTCTACAGCATAACAGTAGGTTCTGTGTTTCTGATGAAGACATTATCAATTACGCAGCAATTGTTGAGCTTGGACATAACCCCCCACACATGACGTAAGAACATTTTTTCTGGAAAGTAATAGCATAGTATATCTCTCTTTTTCATCGTGTCTTTTTGTGATTAATTTTTTTGTTATTTCTGATGTAGATTAATGGGTATAGACTACCCAGAAGTACACTGTAATTACAAATCTGTGGGATCTTCACTAATGCCTGGAGGTGAAGTTGATAATTTCATACTTACATGCTTCTGTCGTTTGTTGTTCAAGGAGAAACATCCCTCAGCATCAGGGAGACACTATTTTTTCCGATCATAGGTGTATGTTTTTCAAGCCTTTAGTATTTTTATTCGATTTTTTGTATCGTCCTTTTCATGTTGTGTTACCCCCAAAGTTTTTACTGAATTTGTTCTATCTTTTTTTATATCCATTAAATGCAGGACGCAATACTAAAGTATCAAGATTTCCCTAATGATACGCTCATCAGAAACACCTTCGAAGGTGCTGCCAAAGCAAGCAAGGGACGAAATCTTGGGTCTAAGGACAATACGGTATAAACACATTTTCTATCTTTCCTTTTTGTTTCATTTCTGGCTTTGTCAAGCTTAATATGTGATGTATGGTAGTATTCCTTGCTGATCTCCTTATCCTTTTTGTTTTGCAGCTATGCTTTCCAATAGTTGATTCCCACCATTGGTTTCTTTTTGCTGTTGATTTTGATAAAAAGTTGTTTGCATTTTTGGATTCTTTACACGACAAGGATTCTAACTTTCACCTTCGGAAGAAGAATCTCTTGGTCAGTTCACCCTTTTCTGTATATTTTTCTTAACATTGTTCTTTTTTCAGGTAAATTTTGATTTATTTTCCTTTTTCCTTTAATCTTTTGTAGATTGACAATTTTATCCATCTGTGGGAATTGTATGTAAGTAAAGTTCACAATCTTGGTGAATTCAGATACATATATCCCAATGTGCCAAAGCAGCAGAATACGTATGTTCTCTTAATTTTCATTATTTTTCTATGCAAGTCCTATATTAGGTATTTTTCAGTTGATAATTTTATATGAATTTTATTTGCATTTTCCCTTTTATTTTTATGAATCGTAGGCTTGACTGTGGAGTCTTCACAATGAAATGTATGGAGACCTGGAAGCCATCTGTGGACCTTAGGAGTCTGTTTTCATATCAGGACATCTTAAACATCAGGATCCAGATTGCAAATCGGCTTTACTTTCATAGCCACAATGATACAGATATGAGATTGGTTACTGATTACTTCAGTCAGGTATAATAATTTATCAGAATATTTTTTTGGGCTGTTGTATTATGTTATTTGTGCTAAACAGTATTAATTTTGATTCATTTCAGGAATGAAGCAGTGCATTATTCGGTTTCATATAGATCTGTACCTTGTTGATGGTTTGGCTCTGAACGGTATCTTTCTTTTGCGGCGGCACCTTGGGCGAATGTACCTCACAGTTGTAATGGAAGAAACACTGGATATGTAGAAAATTCAGAATGAGATAGCATGTTGATTAGTAATAAGTTGTAATGCTAGATCCATTTATACTAGACCTTTGTATCAAGTCTGTCAGTCACATTATTTTATTTTGATTTTGTTAATGCCTCTGAATTTCTATGCCTTTCATTATATTTATATGTTATAATTTCTCTGAAATGTGTTATTCCTCTTCCTCAACCACTTTCAAGTTATTCTCGATAAGGGGTAGGGGGGTCTCATCTTTCTCTTTCTCTTATTTGTTTTATCTTTGAAATGGGTTTTTCATCTTTATCTTTGTCTTTCATATCTTTAGAATTGTTTTTCTCTGTAAGGGGAAGGGGGATTCATATTTTTCTTCTTCTTTTTGTCTCGTCTTTCTCTTTCTCTTATTTGTTAGATTTCTGAAATGGGTTTTTCATCTTTCTCGATAAGGGGGGAGGGGGTCTCATCTTTTATATTTTGATATCTGAAATTGGTTTTTCATCTTTCTCTTTGTCTTTCTTTTTTTTCTCGATAAGGGGGAGGGGGGTCTCATCTTTCTCTTTCTCTTTCTTGTGTTTGATCTCTGAATTCATTCTAGTCTTCTGTTTCTCATCTTTCTTTTATATTTTCAGGGAGGATATTTCTCTTTAATTTTGTATGTTTATTTCGGAATTATGAACTTATGTTTTCCTCTTTCTCTTTGTCTTAAATTTGTTTAACGAAGGGATGTTTTCATTTGTCTTTATCTTTGTCAGAATTATGTTACTTATGTTTTCCTCTTTCTCTTTGTCTTAAATTATAGTGTTTCTCTTTGTCTTGAATTATCTTTGTTTATCTTTGTCAGAATTTTATGAAAATTCTTCTCTGAACTTTGTTATCTGAATTAATTTTAGTCTTTCTTCTTCGTTTGTCTTAGAAAGGGGTTGTTTTAATCTTTCTATTTGTCTTTCTTCTTTATTGTTTGATTTTGATTTCTCTTTCGTTTTGTCTATTAATGCACCCGAATTTTTTGTGTCATTTTTCCTTTGTCGTCTATCTGAATTGTGGTTCATCCCTTTAAGTCAGTCTTCTTTATTTGCCTCTGTTAGGATTTAAGTGAGTCTTTTGTCCCTTTTCTAGTCTTTTGTCTTAATTTTGTCTTTGTATCTCTATTAGTGAATTTCATCTTTATATTTCATTCTTTTCCTTTAAATTTCATTCTCTTCCGTCAGTATATTTCATGTTGCTTTATATTTCCTATCTGAATTATTTAAAAATTATTTTGCTTTCTCCTTCGTTTTGTTTTTGTTTTTCTGCCCTTTGTATTTAAGTGTGGGACAGTACTCAGTTTTATTTTCTCTGCATTTCATCGTTTCTTTTGTTCCCAATTTTCAATGACTTTTTTATTCGTGTCTGATTGTTCCGCTTTCTCATATTAATCGATCATTTTGAAAGGGTTTTGGGATTTCGTGGGTAACTCCGCCTGCTTGTTTTTCTTGAGTTCGGCAGCCGGTTCCAAGCCCGGAAAAAGGAGGAGGATCACATTCTTTTTTCATCTGATGCAGCACTGTTTTCTTTGTGTACCTACTTATTCTGTTTTCTTTGAGAGAAGGGAATACGGTATTAATTCCTTTCTCTTGATACAAAATAAGTAGGTACACAAGGATAAATGAATAGCTTAATATGGAATTTGGTAGTTCAATTCAATTGATCTCAAAACTTTTTTGTGTGTTTTGAGTAAGAATAGCACCCTAGTAAATAATGTACCCTTTTACACATCATCATATTTTTTTTGGGTGTTTACATTTTATCCTTGACGAATTTTTCCTTCTTCTCTTTGATTTTCATTCCAAGGTATTTGTCGAGCTATTCACTTGGCTTGTTCGACTCTTTTTTCTTGGAAATTCTTCCGCTGTGGCGCTTTGTTTGTCGTTGGCATCCTGCTGCACCTGAAGAGACGATGTAGATGGCTCTGTAGACTTTTTATTCCGCCTTCCCGATACAGTACTTTTCTTCTTTGGCACCACAGACGCGTTGCTTCTGTTTTGTGTACCTGGTAAGATAGAATCTTCTTTGTAACTGCTATCATCTTTTTTGTTCAATTTTTGACAATTTCATGTACTAATTAGAAAGTAGAAAGCTATTTCGTTTTGGTCTCACCTTCATCTGTCTTTTTTGTAGTATCTTCTTCTACCATGGGGCTTTCTCTCTCGGCATTGTCCTGCAGCAACTCAACACACGATGGAGATGGATCTGTTGATTTTTTCTTACGTGGTCCTGTACTTCTCTTTTTTGGCACCACCGATGCACCGCTACTGTTTTGTGTACCTGGTAAATACAAATCATTTTTGTTAGTGTTATTATCTTCATTCTTAACTATCTATTTCTTGCCTCTTTTTTATATTTTTTGGCTGTAATTATGAAGAAGCAAAATAATCACTCACCTGAATCAATCTTTTTAGATTTTCGAGTCCTTTTTCTTTTAGGCAAGTTGAACTCTTTGTCTTTGCTTGGACAACCCTTCTTAGTATGCCCATTTTCACCACAATGGCCACACTTGTAGAATATGCCCAGTGATATTTGTTCTTTTATAGTCAGCATCCTTGGTCTGCCTTTTGTATTAGCAACATCGGGGTCCAAAAGTTGAATAGCTGAGACTGTGCCTCCATCATCTGTTGCAGTTGCGAAGTTTGAAACTGTTCTGATTGTGTTTTCTTCATTGTTCAAACCTGCTTCATCTGCAGAATCCATCTGAGCCAACTCTTCATCAACTCTGTCTAGTTCTTTGAGAAGGAATTGGTATTTCGGATCGCTTTTCGATGCTTTGGAGGCTGTGTGGACTAGCCTTCTTGAGAGAACATTGTACCTCATCGTGTCATTATCTGATGTTTTCCCTGGAAGCAGGTTGGGTACCATCCTCTTATCATTTTTCCGCCATCTATCTATGATGTATTTATCTGGTATCTTGGCAACATCAATGTGAAGCATAACTTTGAGAATGTGAGAGCATAACAAGCCATCCTTGTCAAATTTGCAGCAGACGCAGCAATACTCCTCTTTCTCCAAGTCAACATGGACGACATATTCCCGGTGTCTGTGTTCTTTGATGGGGTAACTATTGGCCTGAAACACAAGGTACAACTCATTCTGCGTAAGCTCTTTTATCTGAAGTCGTGTTACATCTTTCAAAACTTTCTGGAATTTCCTAAAGATGTAGATGTTATATAGGTCGTGTGCTTGATACTCTATGTAGCATTTTGTTACGAACTTCTTTCCTGGAACCTTTTTCTGCCTTGACTTGTGTTCAGCCTCATCTTCTCTAGAATGAATTGAGTCCATGATGCGCTGATATTCTCTTAGGAAGCTTGTTACACTGTAGGTTGCACCCACACCTTTCTTGAACAGCGAGTTTGTTCCTTCACTTCTTGCTGTTGACTGCAAGAAAGGGAAGAAGTTGGTTTTAAAGTACACTGGCACATATTTCTTCCTTGTATCCCACAAGTCCTGAAAGTATTTTATGTGTCCAACTTGGTAGTCCTGGATCATCTTTTGCCACAACATCTCAAATTCTTCTATTGTCAATGAGTTGTCAATGATGTCCTTAAACTCCTCGTACAACCCTTCATTTGCTTTGAATGTGTTTCCAAGCCCTACTTCTGCTTTACTCAGGACGTGGTACAAGCATGATCTGTGTATTGTGTTTTTCAGCACATTTCTTATGGCATTTTTCATGGCCACATCCTGGTCTGTGATGATTGTTTGCGGGTGTTTGCCGCCCATAGCTGCTACAAATTCTGTGAAAATCCATTCGAAAGCTTTAGTTCTCTCATTCCCAACCAGAGCACAGCCAAACAGATATGTGTTCCCATGTGGGGAAACACCTACAATGGGAGCAAAGGGGAGGTTATATTTGTTTGTTAGAAAAGTTGTGTCAAAGCTGATGCAATCTCCACACATCTCGTAGTATGTCCTTGCCTTTGCATCTGCCCATAGAATGCTATGAACCTTGTTGTCTCGGTCTATTTGGAACGAGTAGTAGAATCCGGGGTCTTCAGCTTGTTTCTTGCTGAAGTAAGCCAACACCTCCATCATGTCGCTGTTCTCTAGTTCTCTGTTAATTGTTGTGCCATAATTGCTCACCTTCTTCTTGTTGTAAGGTAGCTGGTCTGAACCTCCCCTTAGATAAGCCAACACCGAAACAATCTGCCTTGTCGGTATGTTGCAGTGCTTCAGAGACCTTATCATTGCTTTCTCTTCTTGTGTCATGTATGCGTGGGACCTGAAAAACCTGCTATGGGGGTCTAGGTTGTGGTTATGGTCAAGTGATAGTTTTTTTATCCTCCAAAGGCCACCCTTCTCACTGATAATCATCTCAACCTTGCAATCTGTTTTTTCTATGACTGTACTTTGTCTTTGAGGAACCACCTCATCTTGGTCAACCTCTGTGTTTTTCCCAAATTTGTTGCACTTTACTGTGACCCTAGTTATTTCATTGTTTCTCTTTTTGCTGGTAGTACGGTAAGCAGAAACTATCACAACCGAGAAACCAACAGCAAACGCATACATGTTGAAGGAATTTTGTGCTTCCTCTCGTGTTTTGAAAACCATCCCTACTTCAGGCTTCAAGCTCTCTTCGATTTTCGTCGCTGCCACATCCTCTGATGATGCCTTTTCATTTTCCAGAAAGTTCTCAACGTCTTCTTCACAAATTTCTTTTTCTGGTTCTGATTGTTCATTGTGTCCTTTGTCTTCAGCTGCCACAAGATTGACTGTACCTGATTGTGAATGAGCTGGATTTTCATCTGATGTGTTTTCAGGATGGAACACCTCATCAAGCTCCAAGTTTTCAAACAAGCTTCTGCCCCACGGGTCGTCGTCGTATGTGTTTTCCTGAACCCGATCATCCTGCAGTTAGTAAACAGTCTGTAAGTAGTATATCCAATGAATTTTTATTCACTTTGTAGCTTTTTTTTCTAGTCTACTACTTTTTGCTTACATGAGTTTCTTCACTCAGATAATTGGGAGCGCCACCACTCACATCCATGTAAACTTCGGTGTATGCTCTTGAGCTACTGCCCTCTCCAGAGAAGGATCCCTGCAGAACACATACCAAAAATTCAGGATAAGTACAGTTACAAGTCTTTTTGTTACACCTTTTTCCTGAATTTTGTATCTCTTTTGCTTTGGATGAACGCTATCAGTGTGTTTTTGTCTGAGTCTTACCATCTTGTTTGCAGGAAATGGTGTATAGATAGTGTCAAACTCCCCCTGGAGCAACCCTGTGTAAGTAAAAGCACCCTGCGACTACATATAAATGGATATGTTCTATTAGAGTCGTCGCTAACTTTTTTACTTAGCGGATTTTTTGTTGTGTCATCTTTAACATACCTGTAGTAGGATGTTTTTGTTGGCGACATTTTCTAATGAATCACAGCCAAAATTAAGCACGTCGTTGCCTGGCACCTGCAAAATAACATGCATTCTAGTTTGTTAATTAAAAAAGAGGTGAAAAAAGTCTATTTTGCTCTAGATTCTGAAGAAGAGGAGTATGTTTTTTATATGAAGAAAAGGTTTAATAAGACGCATATTTGCGGGGCTGGATATGAGAATTTCGTAAGGAACTATGATTTGAAGGCTGGTGACAGGGTTAGGGTGGAGTTGGACACCCCTCCACCGCATTTTCGTGTCAGAGCGCTTAGTGTCGTGGCCAACCCAGCGCATAGTGGTTCTGAAGATGATGCAGGAGTTGATGTCTCTGAAAGTGGTGGAGAAGCTGATGTGTCTGAACTTAATGGAGAAGGAGATGTGTTTGAATCTGATGTTTCTGGAGATGACGAACCCGTTGTTGTTTACACAAAGGGTGTTGAGCTCACTGCTGCTCAAGCATCATCAATGAACAACCGCGTGCTCGCGCGAGGCCCTGGCATGGGTGTGGTTTTTGTTCACAGACTCACCGAAACAGACATCAAGCACAATGGATTGTACAGGTTTTCAGTTCCTATTGTCTTTGAATTGGTTCCTTATCTTCTGCTGTTTTTTCAATGTATCCTTCATCTTAATTTTGATTTTAATTCTTGTGTTCTTTCTTTCTTTTTTTGACTTTCCTTTTCAGCGCATCCCAAATACGGTTGCGTCTGCACTGAAGATTCGCAGGAAGGGTTGGGCATTGCTTGCCATGGGCGATCTCGGCAATCATAAGGATGCAGAATACTACACTCAGGGTGATGGAAGAATTAGGTTCAAGTCTGGTTGGGCCAAGTTCTGTGAGCAGTTTTGTCTTCCGGTTGGGCTTTGTCGTTCTAATGATGTTTCACAAGGCTCCGAGTGGTCATGTCAAGATTTCGGTAGACGCAATCTAGATTGTGTGTCAATCTAGATTTCGATAGTAATGTGTCGTACCAATGTGCTGGCAGTTATGTATTTCTAGTGCTGTTGTCAGCGTTATGTATTTTTTTCCTGATGAAAACTGTGTCTGTGTGGATTATGTGGACATCAGAACTACCATGTTATAATATGTTGCTTCTTCTATTTTTTTCTACCTAGGTAGTTGGCTGATTCTGATACTACTGGAACTGCTTTGATTATTTTTGCTGCCCTTATTTCTGTGTGTTGATGTCTCTTTCTAATGTAGCTATGGTGGAGGATGATGAAGCCACCACAAGTAAAGGTTCCCGTGTGATATAAGCTGGTTTGATGGAGGCTGCAACGAAGGATCTAGGCTAGTACCAAACAACTACCCATTTTCTGTGCATTGGCTTTTTGTGAATCCTTTTTTCCCTGCTACCACTACACCATCTGATTTTTTTCTTTTCTGCTGCATCAGATCAGCCTAATTTGTGACATGGCAATCTCTTTTTAGTTTTTGCAGCTAATTAAAATGTTATAGGCTGATGGAGCCATCAGGTCCGACGTACTGGATCCATGAGGTCGAAGGAAAGGAGAGTGAGATTTTCAGGGGGTGGAGGAGGGGGAGGGGGGGGGGGACTAACCTGAATTGATGAAGGCTGCAAGAAACCATTCAGGTTAGCAACATCGCCAGAGCCTCGCCTGAGACTTTCCCCCTCTTCATCCATGACCCCCTTCCTCACTTTCTTCCAGCGAATCCCCTCTTCTTTCAGCTTCTTTTTTCTCCTTTGTTCTTGGTTCGTCCTCCTCTGAAGTTTGATCTGCTTTTTCTTTCTTGAGGAAGAAGAATGTGCCTCACCTGCTACGTTTCTTGCTGGACACAGAAAAGGTAAAGCCCATATTTCCCAGTTTGGGCTTTCTGGGACAAACCCATATCCAACACAGTGGGCTATCTGAAGCCCAGTCCTAAACGAAACGTTTGCCGCTCGTTTTTCTGGCTGTGTATCATTTCAGACACACGTTTTCTGGACGTGTTCCATTTCTGTCCTGCGCGTTTTTTGACTGTGTTTCATTTCAGTCACACACGTTTTCCGTCAGGGGCCGAATCAAACTAACAGATAAACACGTGGCAGCTCGCTAGTGGTTGAAAAAACGACTGTGCCCCAAATGAAATACAGCTGACTGTTTTTTAGACAGGTCATCCGTTTGTGTTTTTGTGCAGGGTGCCTTTTCTTTTTCTGAAAGTCGCCAATTCGTCGAGCCGGTTCAGTTAAGTGCATATGTATTTTGTGCTCCAGGATAAATAATGTATCCCACGATCCGCATGCGAGAAGCACGAACCATGCATTCGGTTCGGTATCTGGCAGAGTTTTAGGAGAGGGTACCAAATGGCCGATCCCAGCGTTATGGGTGACGTGCAAGTCGATGCAAAGTATCCATTTTTGCACCCAGACAACATAACTTGGCATTTGGGAGAAAATCCACAGAAATGCAGGCAGAATTTATACAAATTATGGAAGAATCGCATTATGGTAGCTTGATCCCTTTCCCTGAATCCGTCGATGGGTCTCACGGGGCACACTGCACACCTAGATCAGCAATTAAATCATGGCGTATGTACTTGGCGAGCGCTACGTGTACTCTGGCAGATCGAGCCGTTGGATTACTCAGCTTGGTATGTCCATTTCCCCTTTCCTTTGATATGATCCTATGAATCAAACGGCTTCCAAGAAAAATTTCCCACAAGATTTTAATCCTACACAAATCGTTTATCAATCCTATGAACCAAAGTAGCCCTAAGTGTTTTAAACTTGAAACGCATGTTTCTAGATAGTGCAAAGATTTAAATTTTGATCAAAGGAAAAGTTTTAGAAAGGAGAAATGTGAGTGTAAAATAGATAGGTTATGGACTGAGCCATCACTGGGATTTATCCCACGTTTTTCAAATGATGTATGATACGTATAGTTTTGATCCAAAATTTGATTTGACCAAAACCGGTTTTGTGATATAAGTTTGTGAAAGTGCATCAAGTGCCCTCCTCGTGGGTTTTAAATGATTGATGACAATACAATTAAGGGACTAATATGTTTGCCAAGTATATAGTGGAATAAAGTCCCAAGAGCTGATTTAACCGATGATGGGCCTATCACACTAGAGTAAATCATATATGAGTTAAGAAAGAATGAAAAAATTGAGCGATCCTAAAGCGGAACATTCCTGAAACTGAGTGCTCGTGAGGCTAAACATTCTCTTCTAAAGATGAACATGACTCAACCTGACTGCTTCTGAAGTTGAGCATGCTTTAAACTGAGAGCTCCTTGAGTTGAACGCTCCTGACTGTAATTTTTATTTCTTGTGAGGACCTTTCTGTAATTATGCCGAATTAATATCAGTCTTTTACTCGCAAAAAAAAAGACAACAACTGAACGTTCCTAAAACAGAGTGTGCCTGGAGGAGTGATAAACAAAGATGAATATGTGATGCACTTTCTCAAACTCAAATCAAGACACAGACACTCTCTTGACACAAGGAGTGATTCTGATGCATATGAAGAATCTTCGTGGAAACAACGTTGAAGATAGTACCGGTTAAAGACTTGGACATGAAGACGTCTGGTTGAGAAACTTCCATATGGCGTACACGTACTTAGAAAACTCAAGACGTAGATACCTTCCTGAAGTTCATAACTGAACCAACATGCACTAAAACTCAAAGCCCAAGCCGAATCAAGTTGAAGGTAGTAGTCTTTATTTTATAGCTTTGAGTCAATACGAAAACTGTACTATTAAGGGGTTAGCTCTTCAAGGATGAACGCTAAATTTGTTGTGTGCTCAATATATCTGACTCATAATTTTTCCACAACAAACAATACTCTAATGTTTGAAATCTTTTGAGGTATCAGTCTACATTAACATCTTGAGATCCTAGGTTGAATACATGATTGAAGCACGGTCGCGGATGAAGTAACCCAGTGTTGAGTCTAGTGCATCATTTGTGATAAGCTGATGTCTAGAAGTTAGACCTTCATGGCCACGATTGTAGCTATGGATGTATATTTCATTCTTGCACGACAACATGTTGAAGAAATTAGAACCAGTATGATTGAATAGCTTGAGATTCTAGCTTGAACACATGGTTGAAAAACTCATGTTGGGTCTAGCACCTCATGTGTTGAAAAATTGATTCCTGGAAGTCTAAGCTTCATGGTTGTGATTGAAGCTCAAGGTGGTTGATGCATGCGTGCTCAACTCTAGGTTAAGGAAAACCCAGGTTGAGAAAAATTGTAGTTGAAGACTGCGTCGGTTAAAGACGGACGAACGAGCCGTTGAGTTTTGTCCGTACAGGAATATTCCGTATCTGAAGAAATATCCTTTACAACGACTAGTTGGTGGGTCGAGACTATATATAGGACCCAGCGCCCATGGGACAAGGTTGGACACTTGGAGCACATGAGCTAAGTTCAAGATATGGGAACTACTTGCAAGTTCCCCCCTCTTGTTCGAGTGAGTTTGAACAGCTACAAGAAGACGTTCTATCCATCAAGATCTACTTACTACGCTTGGAGATTTGACATCTCCTTTATGGTTAGGTGTCGGCCATCAAGTGTCCAAGATGTGGACTGCCCGAGGTGCAACTATCGAGCATCAAAGGTGTAGATTGGTGCAAGCAAGGTTTGTACATCAGCTTCAAGGTCTGCCATGAGAGATCGGACAAAGCGGGAAATGCTTGTGCAAACGGAAAATAAGGTTATCTCCTCGAGCGGGTGATACTTATGTGTCAGCGGGTAATGCTGATGGATTTGGGTACATGTGTGCACAGCTTCACCAAATGGAGATATGAAAATGGTGCCAACAGTTTGAATTCGGGGGAAAAATATCACGTGCCTCCGTTCCAATTTGTACTCCCTTGTACATTTGTCTTCCCAATCAGTCTGACCTTCCTTATGTTAATCATTATGGTTGAGGATTGATTTGCTTTGACCTACTTATGCTTAGTTGATCATCAACTTTGTATTAGTTGCTTGATGGCATTGTTTTCCCATTATTCTTTTTCAGCATACTCACAATTCATGACATGGATCTCTTGTCGATCTAGAGTACATTAATTAGTTGAATTTGAGGATTTTCTCAAGATGCGTCGACAAATCGGTGATACAGATGCATCAACAACTTCAACATGATTTAGTTGAGCAGTTGCAGACCCAACAGGAAAACTCATAGTTCTATTTATGATTTTGAAAATAATTAATTTAAAATTGAACTACGCAATTTTTATATTTTTAAATATTGGCTAATTTATATTCATACACTCCAGTATTCTTGTTCCAACTGGTATTGTTGAATAAGTAATTGTTGATAATAGAATTACGAAAGAAAAAGGGTTTTCGACATTTGGGAATTGGGAGGTGGATAAAAGAGATGTCCCTTGGAAGATAGGGGTACTTATCCACCTCCCATTAAAGGACACATCTCTAATGCACAAATGGCATGTCCACGTGAGAGGATGCCTAAGTCGACTGGAAGTACACATTTTTGCGCCAGACAGAATACCTTGCAACCATCGGTAGGTATAGAAAAAAAGAAATGCAGACCGAATGGCGCAATTCGTGCAGCTTCTTGACCCCTTTTCCCTGAATCTGTCGATGGACCTGACGGGGCACACCTAGATCCGCATCGAATCAAAATCATAGCTTCCCAAAGGCCGTGAAGCACCAAGGGTCGCTGAGGACGCCTTTGACGAGGCGGTGGAGCCTACCGCCGATCAAGTCGAGGCCCCCCTAATCGCCACCAAGGGACGCCATGGCCTACTCCACAGAGCAAGGGCGAACAGGCGTCACGAGTTCGGCCATGGAGGCCCCCTCTCCTCTTTCTTTTTTCCTTCACCTTTGCTTCGCCATGGCCACGGAGGCCCCGGTCACTAGCTCTAGGCTGGCCAGCGTCGCGTCCGACTACGCGCCGAGTCACCCCCGCCCATTCCCGGAGTTCCTTTTGGGGTTCGATAGCGCTGTGCCCGCCGCTGGTTCGTTGGCTCCCGATCCCGCTGCGACGAAGCAACTGGCAATTCGATTCCCGTCTTGTTGGCTGTGAGCGGAACGGAATGGGAAAGGAATCGGGGAATGTAGCGTGAAAGCTTAACACGACACTCCATCGTCCATGGCTCCGTCAACCAGCTATACAAGGAAAGGATCTCACAAAGGGGATAAATGGACAGCTTGGTCGATCTTCCAACTAAACTCAAGCTACCACGGCACCCCGTGATATGACAGTAGCCGGCGACGGTCGTGAAAGGTACATCGGCGGTAGCATGAAGACTGAGGAATCTGGACTACATATCATGCTAATCAAATGCATTATGCATGTACAAGTCAACTAAGAAAGAAGCTAAGCTAGCATTGAATGATCTAGACATGTCCTGAACATATTTTGATTCATCGGCGGAGACAGATGTTGTCAATTCCAACCACTGTGTAGTCCCGGTCAAGCCTCTGTTCAGAAAAAATGCGGTTTCTCTTTATAATTCAGAACAGCGGGTGCAATCATTTCTTCCTCATCATATTTTAGTCTGTATATATATACCTGTATATATATTCCCAATAACATACAGAATGAGCTTAAACAAGAGGCTGGCACTATCAACATAAAGTGGCTAGCTAGCCAGCTTATCAGTTGGCCAGCAGCAGTTATCTACTAGGAAACACTGCCGGCCCCAGCACAACGCTGACAATCCTTTTCCACTGTTGTTTCCTTAATCAGGAGGGGCAAGCAATTGACAGAAAGCACGGCCCCTCTTCAACCCCTAGCTATTGGTCGGCTTTCCCAGACGCTTGCGCTGCACTGCATGAAGATCGATTCTACTTCTACTAAAGAAGAAGAACTGAAGAAGAATTGACCTCCACTGACTCCCCACGGTTGCAGTCTGATGAGAAAAGGGGCTTCTTCCATGTTGTAAAGGGCTCAAAGCCGCTGCAGAAAAGCATGGAGATACGATCGAAGATGGCAAAAATTAAATTAGATCGATCGATCGTGCGTTCATGCGTGCGTGGGGGCTCCACTCCTGGGTCCTGGCGGCGGATAAGGACTGATTAATTTGCGGGTAATAATGCCATGTAATGCTTGCCTGCTCGCGATTAGCATATAAGTACTTGTAGCCTTTCTCGTTAGGCTTGTGCGCTCCAGTTGAAAAGCATGGAGCCGATAAACAACTAGCAGCCGATGCAAAAGCCATCTTTGTATACGAGTAAGTAATTGCGTCGCCGACAGCGCATGGTGGCCTTAGGTCCCCGGCTTAGTTTGCCGTTGCCGTTTTCGTGTCACTGCTGATTCAGCACATGAACTAATAATATGCTGCTTTATGCGTGGACGTACCTAGACGTTGTTGATCGCTGCTGTTATGCCTCTCCCACATGCAGCGCACGCACTGATTGTCTTGGGTCTATGATATCTTTTGTGCTATTGCTATGCTAAGAAGACTCTGTCGGGAGCTGGGACCGTGCGGCCGTTCCAGCAGTCTTGGCTTTTGAAGGTGTGAGATCCGAGCTATATATGTAGCAGAACGTCCCCAGAGCTATGGTGTCTGTTTGGTGCCAGCATCAGTGCATGATTCCAGTCTGGACTGCTATATATCACCCAATGGATCATGTTCGCAATCCAAATTTGGTACTCCACATGATGAGATTCTCGAATGAAAATATACTCCTAGAAAGCAGGGTTGAGACTTGAGACCGGTTTGAATAGGATTTGGTGTCTCTCCGAATTCTTGCAGGCTTCATCAACCATTTTACTAGAGAGTGCAAAGCACAGATTCCAGTGAAATTCTCGCTGACTCCGTACATTTACAACTTCTAGCTTCCCACAAGGACACTACGGGAACTTCCTGGAGCCACACCGTTGCTCTCCCAGTTTATATCTTGGAATGTTGAATTTGAAGACTCAAGAGGCAAAGCTTTTACCTCCATTTCAAGAAAAGATTGGCGAACAACAGTCTTTTCCAGTTCAGGAAACAAGGCAATTATCGACGCCAGGTTTGCCGAGTCTCAACGGCATATTGTGTAGCGCGTTGTGTCGTGACATCAGCAATTCTAATGGAAGAGGATATCTTAATACTTTCGAATTGAAGAAAAGTGCCGAGCACCATTGGAAAATGGTATACAATGAAACCAGACAGGACCAGGCGGCAGATAGAGGGCACACGTCAATTAAATTATATAGAAGGAATCTCTAGAAAAACTATTTACGAGGAAAGTGAACAATCTCTACAAAGTGTTATTATTCCGCACTGTGGGTTTTCATGTGATTCTGGACATTCAGGTGTGCCTACATTGTCTCAAACTCTATGAATTTCACCAGAAAGAGTTTTAAAAACAGTGTCCAAGTATTATTTACCAGCTTCTAACCATAAAGATAAACATGCAGATAAATAAGTTCTGTTTTACATTTACCGTAATTGGGGATGTAGCTCAAATGGTAGAGCGCTCGCTTTGCATGCGAGAGGCACGGGGTTCGATCCCCCGCATCTCCAGTCTTTTTCTTCTGTCCATTTTTTCTTCAGAGAAAATCGTACCTTTTCTGTAGGGTAGTAAAACATTTTTTCCTTTGAAGCCCAATGTCAGCACATTTGCTCCAAGTTCATTCCCTTCTTCTAGCCCATCTTGCCCAATGCCAGTCAGTTCAGCCTCTCCACACTCCCTTCCCTTCTTCTGGCCCATCTTCAGTCAGGCCTCTAATTCTGCTCTTGTCTTCTCTCTACGGCCCACAAAAATATTTAGGCCAATTTGACCACTGAATGTGAACAAAACAATCCCCTTTTCTCTATTTTATTTTCTCTCTACCAATCGCTGTTTTTCCCGATCGCAATGGAGACATATACGCGAGCTCCTCATTCGTCACATCTACCAAAATATATACTCCACCACAGGCTGAACCGACCCCATTTCGAATGGCATTGCCTAAACAAGCAACATTGCTTTGATCGGTTTGACGATTCAAGCAACACGACCACGCTTGACAGTTCTTCCTAGGCAGCGCGTTACAGTGATTTCTTAACAGGCAAAACGGGTTGCGGTTTCCTATTACAACTATCGATCAGAGATTCCACTCTCGCGTTCCGGAGCAGAGTGCGCTGCGGCTAGTTCCTGTTCTGAACGTCATCGGGAGCAGCTGAGCTTCAGTAGCCGTGCCAAGAGGGAAGTGACCATACGTCAGCCCCAACTGTAGGCACCCCATTTCTCACTGACGCTCACGTCCGGTCGACCCTGTGTTCTAGTACTTCTCGCCAGATTGGTGACATCAGAAAGGCCCGGAGCATACGGAGGAACTGGATGGATGGACGGGTTGATGGGAAGGCAGCGCAGGTTTCCTCGCTTTCTCCGGAGAAACAACTAATCCGATGTCATGTCTTCCTTCTTCTCTCTCAAGAATTATGACTCTTTTCTTCACTTCGTCACCCCATCGATGAGATCGACGGCCTTTCCGACGTGAAAAAGGAGTTGGCTCGTTTCAGACCAGCTTTGATTCGCCTTTCTTCCAACCTCAATAACCGCGTTCCGTTTTCTTGGTTGCGTTCTATCACGAGATTCTCTCCTTAAACTAGTGACTGTTCTTCACACAAGTCATGACAAGATAATCAGATGCTATTACAAGTAATTTAGGGCCTTTACACTAAACCATATCAGGAGCACGTGTTTGATTCCAAATCTTAAACTACATTAGATGTGTATGTTTGGCAATTGGCACGAAAAGAACGAAAAGCTTATGAGCTTCAGCCGCAGCTAGAATGCTCAAATGATTTATGCATGAACAAACCAAGTACACACCCTTGACTCACCGCGCCATCTCCAAACCAAACATAAAACCTTTTCCTGAGTGAATCCACTGCTCTTCAAGTTTTACTCTGCAAATTTGTTCAGGTCCCGGCCGGGGATGAAGATGAACAAGCACCAAATCCAACGAAGAATCATGGTGTTACAAGTAGCAAGAGAGTGCCAGCCCAAAGCTAGTACGCTACAGAGAATCAAGGATTGCTCATCCAGTTCAACCAGAAAATGAAAAAAAATAGCAGCTAGTACTAATGAAAATCCCCCAAAAAAGCATACACCACCCACCCTTTTAGCTACCACAGCCTTCAGACACGATCCACTAGCACCCAATCGTATCGAGCATCTGCAGGCGGGGGCAAGCGCGCGCGCAATGCCTGCCTTCATACAAGGACGAAGTCGGCGGCGCGGCGGCCGTCGTCGAAGTTGAGGGCGTAGCTGAGCGCGTCGTAGTGGAAGCTGAAGCGCTCCCGCCTGCCGCTGCCGCCGCGCCACCTGCGCCGCTCCGACTGCAGCCGCCGGATCCCCGCGCGCAGGCGCCAGTACAGGCTCCGCACCAGCTTGCAGCTCCGCCCGCTCGCCACCGCCACCACCCCCGCCTCCACTGCCGCCACCACAGACGTCATTTCCTTGCTACACTCGCTCGATCGACGGCGGGGGGGGCTGTACTGTTAGCTAGAGCCTCACTCTACTTCCGAACTCTCTGTGCTGTGCTGTGGTGTGCAGTGGTAGGTTGCGCGGCGGAGGCAGTGTGGGCAGAGGATATGGTAGTGGGATGGAGCGGGGAATGGAAAGCGTATATAACGAACGATCCGCGAAGCCTTTTTGCTCCACGCATCGCGCGCTTTCAACGCCTCTCTCTGCCTCGTTCGGTTAATGTTGTGCGAGTGTAGTACATACCACGGGCCCACGCGCTCCACGTAGTACCACTCCAGGGCTCCACTTCACTAGCACGAGTGAAGCCGGTAGGTAGGAATGCAAGTCCATTTTTACCGAAGCTTATGTTTGCCCATTTCTACTTGCTGCGAATTTTAAACGGAATCATTCGAGAAAATTTCAAAAAAAAAACACCACAAGTGTGCGCGAAGTTCGTAAATCCACCGGTATTCAGTAATTTTTCAGAATTCCACCTGAATTTCGCTGATTGTATTCAAATAGCGCTGATGCTCGATTTTGGCCAGGCTAAGATGATTTCTGAGAGGGGGCCCACTGTCAGGGGTGACGTAGCAAACGCGTAGACGGCTGGTTCAGACGGCCGTTGACGCCGCCCGGTCTATCTCCTAACCCTAGTGGGTGGCACCTTAAGTCACTCTCCCGCGCACCTCTCTCTCCCTCCCCATGGCGACTTCAAATCCGGGCTGCGGCGAAGTAGCGCAAGGAGGTGCCGAACAGTTCGATGTTACCGGTTGCGGCGCCGGCGTTGGCCAAGGTCCGAAAGGTACGACCGGCAGACATCCATCACTGGACCTCACCTCTCTGCGGCGTCGAGTACGTATTCACCTCCTATTCTCATTGTTTGATGCTTGATGCTTAGGATTCGGAGTTAGGGCAAGTAGGTTTTCAGTGAATGTGCATCTCAATTTTGTCTTAGGTTTCCGAGTTAATTAGGGGAAGTAAGAAAGTAATTAAATGTCTGTTATCACTGTAGCTTGGATGATGATACATGGGAGGTTAGATTCCACTTAGATGGCAAAGACAATATCGAAAGGAGGCTAGGGGAATCTGACATGGACTATCTGAATCTATTAACACTAATAGAGATCGAGGGTTATGCCTTCAATGACATTATGTATTGTGTGAAAGAGGAGGGTACAAGAAGGGTTGGGATGACACTAATATATGGCATGGCAACATTCCAGAAAATGCTTATCAAGTATGAGATGAAGATGTGTGTTGCAATCACTATTGTGCAGGGGAAATGGTTTGGGTGTAGGCATTAATACAATTGATGTTGAAGAACAAATTCCTATGTCAGAGATAGGAATTCATGTTGTTTATGTAGTTGATGTTGAAATAGTTCTGTTTAAAAGTCAAGAAAGTGCACTCACGGTAGGAATTATGTGTTCACACAACATAGCAGTATTTTGTTTGCTTATGCAATTGATGTTGAAATAGTTCTGTTTAAAGGATTATTGATCTCAAGAGGAAGAGACCAGCACATTCAGTTAGCGTGAGGGTAGATGAGTCCGAGGATGAAGATTTGTTTTTATGATTCAGATAATGAAACATATGAGGACAATGATCGCACAAAAGCAAGTGAAGAAGCCAAAAAATGCAGGGCCCACTACAAGATCTCATTTTGGTGCAGAAATCAGTTCAATGCCTGATTTTGTAACCTCCAGTTGTGATACAGATGGATATGAAGAATTGGGATTAGATGATGATGAGCAGGTTGAAACTCTTGCTTTTGTGTTGCTAAATGGAATTAAGAGCAGGGCAAAAAGGAAAGAACTTAGGAAATGGTACGATGAGAAGAGGGAGCCTCCAGCGAAACAGTTCTGTTTGAAAATGTGTTTTCTAGATGTGTATCAATTTAAGAGGGCTCCACGGCAGTTGCACGTAGCAGAGCTAAGGAAGTATTGGTTACACAGAAAATTGCATGGGCGGGATTATAGCCAAGTGCCTAGAAGAGGGTTGCCCATTTTCTTTGACTGGTTCTGTAGTTTCTTCTGGTGAATAAACTTTCTGCTTGAGGAAGATACACTTGTGAAAGTGCATGTGTTGCCCCATGCGTGGTTTTAGTAATTAATGACAATCATTATGGACTAATGTTTGTGTCGGGGATGTAATCCCCGGTACCCCAAAGTGATGGGTTTTGTGGAGCTAACGTGAGAAACAGAAACTGACCGGGTAAAAGATAAAAGAAAAAGGGCAGAGGAGGACACCTCGGGCAGGAATTTGGCTTGCCCAGGCTGACCTATGCTGCTGTAGGAGTAATTTATCTCGCATGGGCCGATATGTCTCATCTCGGTAGCCCGAGGCCTGCTTATTTCGACCGGCCCAAGGTCTGCTTGTCTCGGCCGGCCCGAGTTCTCTTTACTTCGGTGGGTCGAGGTTCCTTCGGTGGGCCGAGGTTCCTCCGTGTGGGCCGAGGTCTTCGCGTGGCAGGCCGAGCTTCCCTCAGTCCCGCATGGGCCGAGCCTCCCTCCGTCTCAGCTGGACCGAGACGTTCACCTCGGGCTGGACCGATCTTCCCCCAGTCTCGGGCTGGACCGACCTCTTCTCTGCCTCGGACGGGCTGAGGTATCCTCACCTTGGCTGGGCTGTGCTATTTCTTTCTTCGGCTGAGTCCAAGCACCGGCGTTTCCACACCGACCGACTTCCCCAGGCCAAGATCAGCACCGAGCAGGCCGAGGTCTCCATCCGGGGCAGGCCGAATTCTCCTCTCCATTGGTGGATGCTGCAACCTCGGACCATCACAGCTTCAACCGAACTCTCCTCTACCTCGGCGGATCAGCACTCCAGTATGCCCTGTTGTACCTCAGCTACTACCACTACCTCGGCACACTACCTCTACACTGCACCGGCACCCCTGCTACCACATCGTCAAGTACAGATACCTCTGCCATGGTCCCGAGGACAGCCAGCGTGGCTACAGTGCCCCGGATGTGACTAGAGTACACAGGCAGCGTGGCTACAGTGCCACTGATGTGACAACAGTACAACTACAGTGATGCGTGAACAGTGTGACAAGACCCCAGTAGTCACCTCTGCTACAATGTACAGTGCATAGTACTTTTTGTCTCCTTGTCCCCTGGGCTCTCCCTATATAAAGAGCACCAGGGGGAGAGGCAAGGGACGAGCGTGCGAGGCCCTGGGCTCATTTCCCCCGCGGGAGCTCTCCTCTCTGGAGATTAGCAACTTAATTAGCAGTGATTAGAGGCATACTTAGAGGCATCTAGCTCGAGGAGCGTTTGTACACACCGCGTATACAGAGGGAAATACACCAAATAGGATAGTGCTGCAGTAGGGGTTTTACCTCCTCACGAGGGCCCCGAAGCAGGGTAGATCTATGTGTTTGCAGTGTTCTTCGTGTGTTCTTCGTGTGCGGTTCCACTGCGCAATCCCTCCCCGAATCCACAAGCACCCGTTCGGCCCCAGAATAAGCCTACCCCTAGGCATCTGCGTGTTCCCACCACGACAGTTTGCATTGAGATATTCTTGTAGATCTTGTCCATAGGAAAAGATTAAAGTTCATGTGTTGGACTCTAGAAGATTACATGATGATCAATGCTCTATTCAAGGGTATATATGAAGAATGGTCATGTGTAGAGTTGAGCATATTGCAAGTATGTCTTGAAGGATTCAAGACATCATCTTTGAGAAACGGAGCTTAGCGAGACTCTCCCATAATGGAGTATGGGGAGCATTTGGAGAAGTCTTCATCAAGCATGTGCTAGCAAGCACAATCAAGAAAGGTGTTCCAACTTGAGAGAGTCAAGATCGTCATCATCTAGCTCAAGTGGAATGCTCAAGGCAAAGGTATGATCTTGATAGGGTTTCTATTTTACCGATCTCGTGGTGTTAGTGCGAGACCGGGTTATAGGATAGACGACGTACTATCAAGAGGGGCTCTCAAGTGAGTAACTTGATCGCATCTTTGTGGAGAGCTCAAACCTTTGCATACTTGGCATATCATCTTTCTTGGTTCTTATTTTGCTTTTATCCATGTGAGAATTTAGAGCTTGTGTTCATCTCCATACTAAGCTCTAGTTTATCAAAAACGGTTTTCATATGCATATCTTGTTGCGTTTTTGCTATTGGAGGTTTTACCGGCTTATCTTTTCTAGAGATGTCAAACTCTCTCCTTGTGGTTTCCTCCTCACGTGATGGACTATGATGCTCATATCATGATCTTGTAGGGCTTGACAAACAAGCCTAAGATCATAGAAAACAGAGTCTTGATGATTATCTTGTTGAGTTTTAATGTTGGAGGATTTACCGGTTGTTCTTTTATAGAGAAGGTTTACCTTTCTACATTTTGTTTTATCCTCCCATGTTGGACTATGATGTTTCTCTGCATGATCTTGTAAAGCTCTTTGTTGTGATTCCAACGAGCCCAAGATCATCAAAATCGGAGTCCGGATGAAAAAGTTATGGGTGTTACAATTTCGGGTTCTGGGTGGCCAGCCCCCAGGCCAGTCTGGTCGGCTCCCAGGCCGGGCACCTCTACTGGGTGGCCAGCCTCTAGGCCGGCCTAGCCGGCTCCCAGGCCGGGCTCTCTGCGCAGGCTAGCCTACAGACTAGCCAGGCCGGCTCCCAGGCCGGGCTCTCTGCGCAGGCCAGCCTACAGGCCAGCCAGGCCGGCTCCCAGGCCGGCCTCCCTGCACTGCCCAACGGGCACTTTTTAAGGGGACCTATTTAAGGGGGTTTCTTCCCCAATGATTCCCTAACCTTTTGAGCACGTTTTTCCCATCTCTCTCCTCCATTGTTGAACTTTGGAAAAGCTTGCTTTCCTCTCAATCCCTCCCATGATTCTTGTATATCTTTAAGGGAAAGTGAGAGGAGATCTAGATCTACATTTCCACCAATCCATCTCTCCTCTAAGTGAGGGGAACCTAGTAGATCTTGATCTTGGAGTTCTTGGTGCATCTCCTCTTTGTTCTTCCTTTCTTATTCCCCCTTAAGCATTTGTTGCTTTGTTGGAATTTGAGAGTGAAGGATTTGAGCACTTGTGCTCTTGCCATTTGCATTTGGTGCATCGTTTTGCTCTCCACGAGGATTCGTGGAAGTTGAAAGTTTGTGAACTTGTTACTCTTGGTTCTTTGGACCCTAGACGCCTTTGTGGTGGTTGAGACCTTGAGTGGTCATTTGTAGTTGTTCGGGAGCCCCCAATCGGTTATGGGTGTGTGCCCCGGATCGTTGTAGTAAAGGCTCCGGTTTCTGCCTAGAAGGATTCCGATAGTAGAAGGTGAACCAATCCTTTGTGGTGCGGTTCATCGGAGAATAGGATGAGCCTTTGTGGCGTTGAGATCGACCTTTGTGGTGCCTCACACCTCTCCAATGAGACGTACTCTCCTAAAAAGGAGGAACTCGGGAATACATCATCGTCTTCGTATGCCTCGGTTATTTCTATACCCGAGCTCTTTACTTATGCACTTTACATTGTGATAGCCTTCGTGCTTGAAGTATTCTATATGCTATCACATTGTTGCTTGTCTTGCTTAGCATAAGTTATTGGTGCACATAGGTGAGCCTAGTATATTTAGGTTGTTAACTTGTTAATTTAAACACCTAGTTTTATTCCGCAATTATCAAGCCTAAACCAGAAAAGTTTAATTCGCCTATTCGCCCCTCCTCTAGGCGACATCCTTATCCTTTCAATCGTTATCAGAGCCTGGACTCTCTTTTTGGGCTTTACCGCCTAGAGAGTAAAGATGTCGCTTAGAGAATTAGTGCACGATCCCACTCTTATATTCGATGGCACAAATTATGATGTTTGGAAATTTTGCATGCTTAATCTTTTTAGGGCCATGGGTCCAAATTATATTAATAGAATTGTAGATATGGGTTTTTCTCCTCCAATGGATTCTCAAGAATTATCTATAGAGGATGAGGAAAACTCTTATCTCGATACTCTAGTATCTAATGGTCTTATATGTGTTTTGAGCGATGTAGTTCTTGCATCAATCATGCCTTTTCGAAACGCTCATGAGCTATGTGCCAAGCTTCAAGATAAATATGAAGTGTCCAATATTATTGAGATGATTGTTCTCCTTCCACCTCCGGCCGTGACGAGTTCACAACTTCTTCCAATTCACCAACATGTGATTTGTCACAAGGTAATGATATGGTGAGTGGTGATAGAAATTGCAATGTTCTATCTTTGGACTTAAAAACTTCTGCACTCCAAATGTTTTACATGCTAGTGTTGCTAGTCCTTGCATATCATGTAATAGTTGCTCAACTAAATCTCATGATGATATGCTTCCTATGTCTTGTTGCCATGTCCATATCCTCTAGTATTTGTGTGGCTAACAATGTAGAGGAATCCCAACATTTGTTGGAACAAGACATGGGCCTCAATGGTGCTTCAAGTAATTCTTCATCATCAACGTCCATCGCCCACTTTTGCCTTATGGCTAGATATTCAAAGGTATCTCCACCTTTGGAACCCTCTACATCTTGTGATGATGAGGATGAGGATTCTTATGGAGAACATATGGATGTTGAATCCTTAACAAAGAAGGGTGAGATGGTATTTGGTGCTCTCCCCAAAGGTAGCAAAGCTATCCCTCCTCTATGTGAAATCATTGCTTATGCAATTAAGAGTAGAGAAATCATTGAGGGCTTGGAAACTCAATTTGATGAGAAATGTAAAATTGAGAGAGAGAATGCTATGGAAAAAGCATCCTTAGAGAATGCTCTTGAGGAAGAGCAAGAGCTTAGGGCTTCTCTTGAAGAGAGGCTTGAGTCTCTTGATGAGTCAAATGATCCTATTATTGCTAAAATCATTAAGGAAATAGATCATGCTATTGCTAAATATAAAGTGCTTAAAAAGGAAAAAGTTGAATTTGATGTTGGCAATGCTGGACTAATTGAGGACATAGAGAAACTTGACAAAGCCCACAAAGCTTTAGAAAGTGAACACTCTATCCTTATCAAGTCTCATGATCAACTCCAAACTCAACTATCTAAAAATGATGAGCTTGCCAAGTTGCCTTCTTTCTTTCTAATATTGATGATGCTTGTGCTACTAACTCCATTTCTCATGAAGCATCTATTTTGAAGAAGAATGTTGAGCTAAGGGCTCAACTTGAGTTGCTAACTAGCAAGTATAGTAAATTGGAAGAAAGTCATGAAAAACTCTCTAGCTCTAATGAGGATCTTCTAGCATCCTATGCTAAGCTAAAGTTAGCTCATGAGGCTATTATGTCAAAGGTAACATGTTGTGAGCCTCATGTGGACAATGGCACAACTTCCTCTCACAATGCTTTATTGCCATGTGCTAGTTCTAGTAATTCTACATCACATACTATTGCTAAATCTTGTGATGAATTACCTTCCTTGCCTTGTTGCTCTAACAATGAAGCATCTACTTCCTCTAGTGTTTGTGTTGATACTAACCATGTAGAGGAATTAAAAGAGCTCAAGGCCCAAGTCACTTCTTTGAAGAAAGACTTGGAAAAGCGTCATGTTGGGAGGTTCACACTTGACAATGTGTTAAGTGTTCAAAGACGCCCCAATGACAAGAGTGGACTTGGATTCAACTCCAACAACAAGAACAAGTCCAAGCCTATCAAGAAGAACAAGGGCCAAGAACAAGTCAAGGATTCGGCCAAGATTGTTTGCTTCAAGTGCAAAGTTGAAGGGCACCATGTTAGATCTTGCCCTTTGAAGAAGAACCCTCTTAGTGAGAAGCAACAAGGGAAGCGACCTCAAGTTCAAACTCAAGTTCCTCAAGATAAAGCAAGGCCCCTTCCCAAGAAGAATCAAGCTACCCCTTCAAGTCAAGATTCCAACTAAGAAGAAAGGAGGAAGCAAATGTTGCTACATATGCCGTGAGAAGGGCCATTTGCTTCTTCATGCACTAATGGTACCTTATCCAACCCCATTATAATTGATGATGTTTATTCTCTTCGGAAGGATAAGGTTGGCAATGTGTTTGCCAAATATGTTGGTGCTCAAAGTGGTGTCAAGAAAAGCACCATTTGGGTTGCCAAGCCTATTGTGACTAACCTCTTAGGACCCAACTTGGTTGGGGACCAACAAGTTAAAACTTGATCAATAGGTGTTGTCGGAGGGCATTGGAGACTTGGCTACATCATGAAGAATTAAGGGATATTCATCAATTATATTCTCTCAAGCCAAGTCATTTGGATTATATTGTTCTATCTCATATCCAATGTTCCTCCTTGCGGTAAATTGTGCTTTTATCATATATACATTGAAAGTTGCTTGCACCCTTGCATGTGTTAGGTTTTGTACCTTGCTAGTGCTTGTACGTGATGTGCTCTCTACTTACTTATCTTGAGTAATCAAGTATGTGTATGTTGGTGTGCGGTTATCAAATAAAAGGCTAGAAAGTCTACTACAGTACAGTCAAAGTCAGCGGCTGAGTTTGCCTAGCCTCGCCTACTCATTTACTTGTGTTGAGCCTTATTGCTGTTATTTGATATCTTATCTTGTTGGCTCTCTTTTTGAGAGATTAATGGACTATCCCATTTTGGGGGAGTGATATGCTTCGTGCACTTCACACTCCTAAAAATGTGTATACATGAGGAATACCACCTAGTGTCGATATATCAATATTATCTACTCTCTATGTGGTATGTCACTCTCATGAGAAATTCAAATTCTATAATGTCCAGTAATTATATCTAGTTGGCTTTGTTTGCCTCTTGTTAAGAAAATTGGATTATCACATTATGGGGGAGCAATAAGCTATGTGCATATTACAAACCTAGAAAATGTGAACATATGAGGTATTGCCACCTAGAATTGATATTCTTCATTATCTTATTCCTTTGTGGCATGTTTCTCAAACAAGTTCCCTTTTTGCTAAAATGATGTTGTTTATTCACTCTTTTGGATCTTGTTTGTGGTAGAAATTCTTGGTACGGCTTTCCCCAAATTTGTTTGCATATATCTTGTTGGGAAACCGATTGCTTCATGCTACTCTTTGTAGTTGCTTTGCATGATCGCGTGAATATTTGAAGCTATCAAGAATATCTTTTTTTTATCTAAGCATGGCTTTTAAATCTTATCCTTTGTCATATGCTTATTTGTTGTGAAATTGGTCTTCAATGTCATTCCTATATACCACCGAGAAATATCTCCATATAATCCTTGTCCATGACAAGTGATACTCATAATTGTGGTGGAATTTCTAGACCATCTTCATTTTTGGCCCTTACTTTGAATTGCCTTCTTTTATTGCCAAAACTTGTTTTATCAAACGCTTTTTTGTCTTCCTTGTATCTTTTGGATCCTTGTTGCCATACTCTAAATTTGTTTTGTGCTTTCTTTAGTTAGGAAAAGCAATGATCCCATTCTTGTGCATTTACATTCAAAGTCATACTTCTAGATAATGCACTATTCTTGGGGAAGCTATCCTACATTGAGTAGAACATCATTATTTAAATTGGTTTTGTATCTTATTGCTTTCTTTGAACATGACTAATGTTTGAATAATATGTATGGAGAGTGATGATCCCATTTGTGTGTATTTTGTATTCAAATGCAAGATCATAAATAATGCACAAATCTTGGGGGAGCAATTCTATATGCTTTTGAACATTAGTTGTCTTCAACTGGTATTTGATCCCGATGACGTGTCTCCTTGAAAGACAAATATTTTTCATATTGGTACTTTGTGCCATCATGAAAAGTGTAGAGGGTTTGGTTTATTCCTTGATGGTATTTTCTTCATTTGGCATCTTACCTTCATTTGGACTTTTCAAAGTGGTATCTTCCATCATATGTTGATTTGGGCTTTTGATATAATTTGGACAATCCTGTTTCGTGTCACACTTATGTGTGCTTTCTTAGTTTAAATGGTTTTTGTCCAAATTGTATCTCGTTTGGTTCTTGGAAGTCTTGTGCATGCATATTTACTATATGTATATCTTATGGCATGCTTACTTTCGTTGATCCAATATATAGGATAAAACTCCATCAAATCCTAAATGGCTAAGATGTGCATGAAATTCAATTTCATATCAATATGCACATATTTATGTGGAGTTTGTCCTATGTATTGTAGTTGCTCCAACTATTTGGGCCCAATAAGTTTGGAAACCATTTTGTACTTGAATTGTGTTAGGTACTTTGGAGATGCATTGGGAGCTTGTCTCATTTACAAGGAAGGTGTTATCACCAATGTGCTTATTGGAGCCAAGCTCGGATGATCGTGAACTCTTATCTTCTACATCACCAATGCTATCTCGGTAACAAGTATCTACCTCATGCATACTTTCTACCTTTCAACCTTGTGTAGGTTGTATCTTGGCATGAATTTCTTTTGTTGCAATTGATGTGGTTCTTGCAAAGTTCTTATTTAAACATCTTTATTGCAAATGTGAGCAACCGGGATGATTTCATATCAAGGGGAATATATATAATCATTTTATTGATTCACCAATCCCAAATATGGTAATCTAGCAAGTTTCTCAAAGTCTCTCATGTGCAATATTGATGAATTTGCAAAATCATTTGCTCTTTGTGATACTTGTTATCTTTCTCGGAGCATCCCATCTATCATTTTTTTCCTTGTGGACTTTCTTGATGCTATGATGAGATTGTCTTGGAAGTTCATCTATATCCTTTTAAGATAAAATTAAGCTTTGTGCTATGCTTTTAAGCAAAGATCTTATTGGTATATATATGACTTCCACTAGGATATCATGTTCTTAATCGTAGTATCTATTTTGTGTGTGCATGTTTCTTTGTGGACCTATATCTTCATGATTGATGTCTACTTAGAAACTTATACACATGAGAGTAGTTACATCTTTAATTGGTATTCCAATCCTTTAGTGACCAACCTTTCTTTTTACGTTTGATTCTTTGGTGGTTTCTAAAAGGCACAAGCTTTGTGTTTTACTTGGTATTTCGTTTGCATCTTAATAAGCTTGTGGATCTAGTTGCTACATCTTCTTTGGGTTGTGTTTATTGGAAAGACATGATATGCACTATGTGCCTCTTATGTTGAAAGACTATGATAATGCTATTGCTTATCCTTGCATTAGTCTCCTAAAATGGCTCTCCATGTCACACCCATCTCTGTTCGGTTGAGCAAGTCTTTATTTGCCACTTCTTGTTCTTATTGCTCAACATTCTTTGTTGCAAGTTGTTTTGCTTCTTTTCTATCTTTATGACTTCTTGCACGTGTTTGTGTTCAACATCATCTAATAGGGAGTGAGGATTCCATGTTGTGCACTCCATATTGCTTTGCAAATCCTACTTTGTGCACGTACCTTGGGGAGTTCCCTCTTGTTGTTTAGAACATTGTTTTTGGATCCTTTTGACTGATTGCTTCTTTCTTCGAAGTATCTTTCTCCTTTGTTTGGATCCTCGATATAGTTTGATCTCCCTCCTTCTATTCGTCATTGGATATGTGCATTTGATTTCACTCATATCATGAGAAATGCACACTTTATGGGGGAGCTCTTATTATATTGGCCTTCATAATTTTTCACCCATTTCGGCAATCGATGCCAATGGGGGAGAGATTTAGAGGGTTTAAGGGAATATGTTTTTTTCTTTGTTCTCTTGCATCCTTGCTTATTGTGTTGCATGGTTGCTTAATTCATTATATAAACCTTCGTAAAAGGGATTGTCATCAATTACCAAAATGGGGGAGATTGAAAGTGCATGTGTTGCCCCATGCGTGGTTTTGGTAATTAATGACAATCCTTATGGACTAATGTTTGCATTGAGATATTCTTGTAGATCTTGTCCATAGGAAAAGATTGAAGTTCATGTGTTGGACTCTAGAAGATTACATGATGATCAATGCTCTATTCAAGGGTTTATATGAAGAATGGTCATGTGTAGAGTTGAGCATATTGCAAGTATGTCTTGAAAGATTCAAGACATCATCTTTGAGAAACGGAGCTTAGCGAGGCTCTCCCATAATGGAGTATGGGGAGCATTTGGAGAAGTCTTTATCAAGCATGTGCTAGCAAGCACAATCAAGAAAGGTGTTCCAACTTGAGGGAGTCAAGATCGTCATCATCTAGCTCAAGTGGAATGCTCAAGGCAAAGGTATGATCTTGATAGGGTTTCTATTTTACCGGTCTCGTGGTGTTAGTGGGAGACCGGGTTATAGGATAGACGGCGTACTATCAAGAGGGGCTCTCAAGTGAGTAATTTGATCGCATCTTTATGCAGAGCTCAAACCTTTGCATACTTGGCATATCATATTTCTTGGTTCTTATTTGGCTTTTATCCATGTGAGAATTTAGAGCTTGTGTTCATCTCCATACCAAGCTCTAGTTCATCAAAAACGGATTTCATATGCATATCTTGTTGCGTTTTTGCTATTGGAGGTTTTACCGGCTTATCTTTTCTAGAGAGGTCAAACTCTCTCCTTGTGGTTTCCTCCTCACGTGATGGACTATGATGTGTATATCATGATCTTGTAGGGCTTGGGAAACAAGTCCAAGATCATAGAAAACGGATTCTTGATGATTATCTTGTTGAGTTTTAATGTTGGATGATTTACCGTATGTTCTTTTATAGAGAAGGTTTACCTTTCTACATTTTGTTTTATGCTCCCATGTTGGACTATGATGTTTCTCTGCATGATCTTGTAAAGCTCTTTGTTGCGATTCCAACGAGCCCAAGATCATCGAAATCGGAGTCCGGATGAAAAAATTATGGGTGTTACAATTTCGGGTTCTGGGTGGCCGGCTCCCAGGCCGGGCACCTCTGCTGGGTGGCCAACTTCCAGGCCGGCCTGGACGTCTCCCAGGCCGGGCTCTCTGCGCAGGATAACCTACAGGCCAGCCAGGCCGGCTCCCAGGTTGGGCTCTCTGCGCAAGCCAGCCTACAGGCCAGCCAGGCCGGCTCCCAGGCCGGCCTCCCTGCACTGCCCAATGGGCACTTTTTAAGGGGACCTATTTAAGGGGGTTTCTTCCCCAATGGTTCCCTAACCTTTTGAGCCCGTTTTTCCCATATCTCTCCTCCATTGTTGACCTTTGGAAAAGCTTGACTTACTCTCAATCTCTCCCATGATTCTTGTATATCTTTAAGGGAAAGTGAGAGGAGATCTAGATCTACATTTCCACCAATCCATCTCTCCTCTAAGTGAGGGGAACCTAGTAGATCTTGATCTTGGAGTTCTTGGTGCATCTCCTCTTTGTTCTTCCTCTCTTATTCCCCATAAGCATTTGTTGCTTTGTTGGAATTTGAGAGTGAAGGATTTGAGCACTTGTGCTCTTGCCATTTGCATTTGGTGCATCGGTTTGCTCTCCACGAGGATTCGTGGAAGTTGAAAGTTTGTAAACTTGTTACTCTTGGGTCTTTGGACCCTAGACGCCTTTGTGGTGGTTGAGACCTTGAGTGGTCATTTGTAGCTGTTCGGGAGCCCCCAATTCGGTTGTGGGTGTGTGCCCCGGATCGTTGTTGTAAAGGCTCCGGTTTCCGCCTAGAAGGATTCCGATAGTGAAAGGTGAACCAATCCTTTGTGGTGCGGTTCATCGGAGAATAGGGTGAGCCTTTGTGGCGTTGAGATCGAGCTTTGTGGTGCCTCACACCTCTCCAACGAGACGTACTCCCCTAAAAAGGAGGAACTCGGGAATACATCATCGTCTTCGTGTGCCTCGGTTATTTTTATACCCGAGCTCTTTACTTATGCAATTTACATTGTGATAGCCTTCGTGCTTGAAGTATTCTATATTGCTATCACATTGTTGCTTGTCTTGCTTAGCATAAGTTGTTGGTGCACATAGGTGAGCCTAGTATATTTAGGTTGTTGGCTTGTTAATTTAAACACCTAATTTTATTCCGCAATTATCAAGCCTAAACCAAAAAAGTTTAATTCGCCTATTCACCCCCCTCTAGGCGACATCCTTGTCCTTTCAACTTGGAGCACACATGTGGACCAAACAAATGCAAGATTTCATGCATGTGTTTGGGTGCATCAATAGAAGGTTTTTTGAAGGGTTGGCAGAGATCGATTGTTTCTTTAATCCATTGCATGTTCATTTGATTGTTAGTTTGTTCGAATGCATCTAATATTTGTCTACATGTCATTTGCAGGTTTGGATGGTTGTTTTTGTTAAATTCCCCACAAGGCAACAAACTCTTGCAGACACCGGTAGGGATAGCAATAACAACATCTATCCCATTGCCTTGGACAAACAAGACAAAGCTTGCTGGTGTTGGTTTTTTACCCCACTGAAGTATGCACTTGGAGAGGGGCCAGGGGTGCATGGGAATTACACAATCATCTCAGATAGGCAGAAGGTATGTTTGAGACAATTTTCGATGAATCGGATGTATCCTATACATTAACTATGACATGACTGGATGTTTGAGACAATTGTCCATGAATCACGTGTATCCATGATATGCACTATGACATGACTAGATATTTGAGACAGTTGTCGATGAATCGGATGTATCCTAGATAGTTGACTCCGATGTATCCTAGATAGTAACCATAACATGTCTAGATGTTTGAGAAAATTGTCGATGAATCAGATGTATCTTAGATAGTAATTATGACATGACTAGATGTTTGCGAAAATTGTCGATAAATCAAATATATCCTAGACAGTAACTATGACATGACTAGTACCTTTTTTAGAAGCTAATAAAAATCCCCAAAACATTGTATAATAACAACAGAGTAATATCAATTTTTAGAAGCTCGCAAAAATCCCGAAAAAATAGTATTTCTATCTTATTTTGAGAAGCTCGCAAAAATCCCGAAAAATAGTATTTCTATTTTTTCTGATTCTATCTTTACTTTTGAACATGGATTTCGTAATGCAATTAACTCAGTTTTTCCCCATTGCCCAAAAAGATGTTGCCTTGGGCATATCTATGAAAACTTCCAAACTGCTGGTTTTAGGGCGAAGACTGAAGAAATACATGGTTGCATCTAGCTATTCATACACAAAGCATGGATTTGATGCACCAATGACTCTGATGCTTGAAGGAAGTGAGACAACATATCAGTGGCTTAGCAAAATCCCTGTAGAATGTTGCGCTAGGTATGCAATGGATGGTTATTACAAAACTGACTTAGTTGTGAATAATCAGAGTGAAGTTTTCAATAAAATGATCCTAGATGCGAGAGGCAAACCTGAGAAGACAATGTTTGAGGGAATCAGAATTAAGATTATGGTGAACAATGAGACCAAAAGAACTGGTGCAGCAGAAGCTAGGTGGCTCATCATCCCCTCATACCTTGAGAAAGTAGAAGAAGCTAAGAAATACTCTAGACCTTGAAGTGCAAAGAAGGCAGCATGTGATATGTGGCATGGGTTATTGCCTACCGGCTGACATGACTCTGAGGCCGGTTCTTCGCACACGGACACGCGTGTTCTGGCACCGCCCACGCTGCCCCCTCCCCCACCCCCGGGCGGACGACGAGACCTCCAACGACGAGTCCTCCTCCGATGAGGACCTCACCGGCATCGAGGACGAGTAGGAGCTCGATCGGGTTGTTGCCACCAAGTCGATCGGCTCAGAGAAGCGGCATGTGAACCGCAACTGTGTGCACAAAGCCGTGCTGGAGGCGTGGAACGCCAACCAGATCAAGCGCGGTTCTGGCTAGATGCAGAGCACGTCGCGCGCGCTAGTGGCGGTTGAAGGCCATTCTCAAGCGCCAATTCATCGATGTCACTTCCTCCGACGAGGAGTGGAGCTCACCGACACCGACTCAGACGCAGGTCGGAGAAGTTCCCGATCCCCCTTCTGAAGGGGATCGTGTGCAGAAAACAAAAAAATTCCTAACAACGATAACCATAAACTAGCCAGGATCTATTACTATGCAGATATAGAGTGACGGTGGAGATCGATATACGTACCCTCGTAGACCGATAGCGGGGATTACGCTCCTGCAACAAGCGTTGTCGAAGTAGACGACGTAGCCGACCTCGAGGTCACGAATAACTTGGCGCGACGAAGATGAAGGTGGTGCGATGATGATGATGATGGCGCCGACCTCAAGGTGGTGGAGACGAACTCCTCCAAGCGCCCCAAATGGGGCGTCTCGCAGGGCTTCACACACATACGGTGAAGATGACGACCTCCGGGCTCCGATCCAGCCGAGCAGCGGAAGCAGAAGACTTGGACAGAAGAACCGATAGCACGGCGGTGTGCATATCGTGGAGAAAATCTCAACCCGTGTGCAACCCCATTTGCGGAGTCACGTCTAAAACGGATGAGAGAGAGAATTTCTAGTGTCTTTTTTCCAAGGCATGAGCACCTCCTTATATAGGTGGAGGGAGGCTGCCAACCTTGCTGGATGGGCGGTGTGGGACTAAATCCCACACCAGTCGCACCAGCATGGTGCGCCGGCCCCAGATGGGCCCCATGTGGCCCATCCGGCCACCTCCCTTGGTGCGCCCCACTTGGGGGGAAGTTCCCCCCCCCTTGGGACTTTCTTCTACAAGTTAGGCCCATTTAGAATTGGGGCTGCCTAAAAATCCGAAAATAAATAAATAAATAAAAATGTATTTAACTATTAATTACACTAATTAATATTAAACACATATTATCTAATTTATTCCGACTCCGAAAAACATTTCTCCGGCCCCCGAACTCTGTCAGATATCACTCGGAACACTTCCGGTGTTCTTCTCTCTATTTTCTTCTCTACGTCCAATCTAAATAAACGTCACTCCCCTTAAGTGTGTGACCCTAGCGGTTCGAGAATACTCCAGACATGATCGAGACCCGTTCTCCGATCAATGACTATCAGGGAGACCTGGATGGCTATGATAGTCCCTGTGCATCACGAATAACTTTGTCGTTCAAACCTTAGACGTCAAGTCTCAGGCCTTTTGCCATGCAATACTTAGTTTGTCTGAGACTCGTTCCCTGGTATCTTTATATAGAGCTTGATCTCGTTACTTGACAATACTATATTTACTCGTCTGTGATATTACATCCCCGTGACCTAATCACATGCTTGCAAGCTCATTGATGTAATCTCACCGAGTGGGCCCAGAGTATCTATCCTGCTATGTGGATTGGCAAATCCCGCTCTTGATCCCTCTCCTCAACATACTTCCTTCCGATACCTGAGAGGGACACCTTTATTGTCATCCTATATAAGACATGACGTTTGATGCAATCAAAGTATTTTTCAAAAATAGCAATTTGAGTTGATCTCACGGTCAAAGGCGTAAGTACTACGTCCTACAAATATTGGGTGTGTCCATCACATCATTCACCTAATGATTGACTCCATTGCCAATTGACATAAATGTCACATGATCGGGAAACCTCGATCATCGATCGTACAACGGACTAGTTAAATAGAGGCTACTAGGGATCTGGTTGTTTACGTATCACACGTGTATTAATGTTTCCGATTAATACAGTTATAGCATGACATAAAACATATTATGAACAATTGAGATATGACAAATAAAATATCTTTATTAATTGCCTCTAGGGCATATCTCCAACACCTTCTACCTAGGTTTAGGGTTAGGGTTTATTCATCCAGCCTAATCCGTACTTAAAATCTTTGTAGATATTTTTGTCGATCTGTGCTGATGAACTATGTGAACTACTTTGCTTGATCAAGCTAGATGCAAGCGTGAACTAGTTTTTTAATTTTACAATTCGTGTTTGAAATATATTTCTGTCATCGTTTTGACCGTATCCCAATTTCCCAATTTTAGGATGCCTTTTTAAGAGCATCTCTAGCAGTGACCGTAAACCATGGAACCGTAAACGCGTTTTACGGTTCGCGGAAATCGTGTTTTTGGGGCTGAAAACAGCCGCGGCAGAACAGTAACCATAAAGTCGAGCGGTTAAACAGACTTTACGGTTGTTGTTCTGCCGCGGCTGTTTACGAACCTTAAATCACACAGTTTTTTTCATCATTTGAACACACATATGTCATTTGACATAAAAATGAACAACTAATATGAACTAGATTATAAATATTGTTAATTGTACAGTACAAACAATAATCCAAATTACAATAATGGTTCAAATTACAAATGAAATGAAAATCACATGAATTAAACAATAATTCAATACAAGAATTGTGCCAAATATAAATAATGGTTCAAATCACACATGAATTAAATCAAATGAATAAAAATGGCAGATTACTGCCCATGCAACTGACAGATGTGCTCAATGAGATCCTTCTGAAGCTGGGAGTGGGTGTTGGCGTCCTCAATCTCCCGATAAGTCTGATGGAATGTTTGAATGTGATCTGGGTTTCTAGCTGGCTTCACACGGCTACCAATATTGTCTAGACCAACTCCAAGTCACTCTCATCCTCGATGATCATGTTGTGAAGAATCACACAACATGTCATTATGTTCTTCAGAGTTTTGTTGTCCCAAAAACGAGCAGGACCTCGAACAATGGCAAACATAGATTGCAAAACACCAAAGGCTCTCTCAATGTCCTTTCGGCATGCTCTTGTGCCTTTGCAAATTCAGATTCCTTTCTATTACTAGGATTTGACATGGTCTTCACAAATGTAGACCAAGCAGGATAAATACCGTCGGCAAGATAGTACCCCTTTGTGTACTCATGCCCATTGACAGTGTAGTTGCAAGCCGGAGCATCGCCATTAGCTAGCCTAGCTAATAGATGAGACCGATGCAACACATTGATATCATTGAGTGTGCCCGTCAGACCAAAAAAGTAATGCCAAATCCATAAATCCTCGAATGTAACGGCCTCAAGCACAATTGTTTCATCACCACTCTTGCCACAATACTGACCGTGTCATGCCTTGGGACAGTTTTTCTAAGTCCAATGCACACAATAAATACTTCCTAGCATGCCCGGCCAACCTCGCTTCTCATTTGATGCCATCAACGTCACCGTATCTTCTTCATTGAGTGCTCCAAGATAAACCTTGCCAAAGAGACAGATGATCACTTTGGCGAACCTACGCACCGACTCGATCGTAGTGTCCTCGCTAATGTGAAGATACTCGTCGGCGTAGTCAGCCGGAATACCATAGGCAATCACCCTCATTGCTGCGGAGAATTTCTGATGTGCGCTAAATCCCATTAAACCCGCAGCATTCCTCCGACGGATAAAATAGCAACAATTTTCCTCGCAAGTTTTTACTATCTTCACAAAAAGGGATCGATGCATTCGGTACCTTCGCCGGAACATGTGAGCCAGATACGTCGTTATCCGAGCGAAGTAGTATCGCATGAGCAGCTCGTTCCCGAAGTAGCGGTTCCGAGGAATGCAAAGGCGGCTAATGGTGGATCCTCGCCACTGCTTCGCATTCCGATCCTCGAACTCCTTCACCACGAGAACCGCCACCACCATTTGCTGCCGGTGGTTCTCGAGCAGCGTCTCTACATCGGAGTCGTCGGAGGAGGACGAATCCTCGAGCAAAATTTTCTCACACGGGCTCAAATCCATCAAAAATTAACGCGGGAATAAAAGTAAATGCCTAATCCATCGGTAAACGAAGCTAAAGCACTCACCGATAGATCCGAGGCGGCGGCGGCTCGAAAACGTCCGGCGAGGTGGATCCGCGGCGACGCTGACTCGTTGTCGGCTTGGCGCCGGCATATGCGGCCGGGGGAAGGTCGGAATCGAGAGCGGCGGCTGGCGGCGCCAACTAGACGGGGAAAGCACACGAACTCGCGAGGAGCTGAAATGTCTCTCCGCCAACTCCTTTCTGGCTATACAGGGCCCCCTGCGGAAACACAGAATTCTCCGTCCTGCGGGGCGAATTCTCGGGCGCCCTAAAAAACGTTTTCGGTTCGGTGCAGTTTACGGTTTCTGTTCCGTGTGTTTTTTCGGTTGTGAAACGGTATGCGGCAGTTATTTTACGGTTTTACGTGGTTTACGGTCAGTGGCTCAGTGCTAGATGTATTCTTAATATTTTACGGTGCACTGTGTAATCAGAAGGGCAAATGACATGGAGTGGGGCAGGAAATGGAGGATTGGATTTGGACAATGTGTCATGGACTGTACCTGTGGGTCACATGGGCGCACCCAGAAACACTAGCGCAGTGTGTGCATTCGCGGGAATTGGGGTGATTCGACCTCGCCCTCGCCCATCTGCTGCTCGGATTCTTGGGCCAGCGTCCTTGGATTTTTTCACGTCGCCGTCAGCCTTCAAACCAGCGGCAGTGGAATCCTTTGCAATTTGACATGGAAATTCTAAAGAAATCAACTTACCCAATAGTGAGCTCGTTCGTGATCGCTGCAGGTTTTCGGAGCAGAGCCGCGGGAGCGAGTAATCGGCACTCGGCACTCGGCAGCGACCTCGACCTCCTTTTCCCTTAACTGAACGCGCTCAGTATATTGATTGATAAAGCCAGGGACAGTTTGCAATTGAAGAATCGGCAGTAAAAACGAATTGCATCCCGTGCAGTCGTCCTGGCCTGTATTGATTGATAGAGCAGGTCGCATCTTGCTTCCGATAATTGAGAGGGTACCAGCTCATGGTGTCAATGCCCGAGTCTTCTCTGCCAGAGCAAATGGTCCTAGATAAATAACACTGCCAGATCATGGTGACATGTAATACTACAGACAGCGGATCTTTTTTAGTGTGCGTAGTTAATCTTAGACTCTGAAATTGAGTCCAGATTGGAATTGTTTGGTCCTCCTCTCAATTCTAAACGGGCGCATGCATGACTCCGAGCTGCTCGTGTTCTTGGGACCGGAACCGGCTGAAATGCAATCCGATCGCGACGCCTATGACTCCAACGGGCGATCCAAACGGATAAAGCGCGGAACGGACGCGCGTTTGGTCTGCGCTTTATCCGTTTGGGTCGGCAAACGGACGCGCTTTCGTCCCTGGTCCGCCCCTTCCTACGCAGTGCGTCCAACAGGGCGACGCATCGAGCCCGCCCCCAACTTTTTTGTTTTGTTAAAAGGCCATATATGGGTCATTTTCATTTATATATAAGGGGTGGGCCACAAACGGCCATTTTACATATATTTTTTGAAAAGAAAAAAAAACTGCCCTTCGCGGGCAACTAGTCCTCCTCCTCGTCGAGGATGTAGTACGGCGGCTCCTGGTAGAGGTGCGCCGGTGGGCCTTGTCGCGGTGGGACGGCGGCCGGCGGCTGCTCCTCGTCCTGCTCCGGGAGGGGCGGCGCCCGCTGGAGCTCCCAGCTCCCGCCATTCCAGGACCAGTTCTGCCATAGCAGGCCGTCTGGAAGGGGCGGCGCCGATGGAAGATCCACGTCCATGGGGAACTGCCACCATGGTTGTGGCTCCTCGAAGACCGCGGCCTGCTGCGCCGCCATGGCCTCCTCCTTCTCCCGGGCGACGGCCTCGAGGACCATCTCCCACCGCTTCTGCTCGTCCTCGACCATGGTGTGCTTCGAGGCTTCGAGGGCGGCGGCGAGCTCGTCTTCCACCTCCATCTTCACGGGAGGTGGCGGCGGCGGTGGCGAGCCGATGCGGAGGGACCACGACACTGGCGGAGCATCCCGGCGCCGCATGTGCGGCGGCAGGTCCCAGCGGTTAGCCCGCGGCGACGTCGGCGCCCGCGTGTAGTAAGCCTGGCGCCGCAGGCTGTGCTCGCCGTTGAACCACGTGTCCCAGTTTGGGAAATCCGCGGCGTAGGCGGGGTCGTCGCGGAGGGAGGCTGGGAGGCGCTTGCGGCGGCGCTCCACCTCCAGATCGCGGGCGCATTCGCTCGTGGGCATGGGCGGCACCGGGATCCGCTGCGGGTTCAGATGCCAAAACTCGGGGAGTTTGACATCTGGCCATGGCAGCGGGCAGGCGTGCTCCCAGTACCACTCGCAATCACGCGATCTGTGCTCCCGGCGGCGCGAGCTCGAAGGCGGCGGGGGCCTCCGGCTCCGGGGAAGATGGTGGCGTCGGGGAGGGCGCGCGGAGGCGGCGGCGGCAGCCAGACGACGACTCCGCCTTGCCATCGTTCTTGGCCTTGCCAAATCCGGGCCACCGTAGCGGCACTGCATCGCCGGTGAGGGCCGTGGCCAGGGTTGCGGCTAGGGTTTGGTCACCGGTGAGGGAGCGGAGTGGGGCAGTGGGAGTGGGTGGAGGCTGGCCGTCCCTATCCCCTGGCATTAAAAAGGACCGATCAGGGGAGGCTGACCGGCGCCGTGTCGCTGACAGGTGGGCACGGGGAGGACCAGCCGCGTGGGCGCGCGGACGCGTTTCCAGTCCGCCGCGCGTCCGCGCCCGACGCATCGGTGACCCAAATTTGGGCCAACAATGGGTCGCGGCGGACAGAAAACCGGACCGTGGTCCGTTTGCGTCGCCCCGTTGGGTCATGATGTTCGCAAAAACGGACTGCGACGGACCGACGCGGACTCGATGCGTCGGCCCGTTGGAGTCATCCTAATTCCCCCTATATATAAAAGTTGGTGGAATCCACCTCCAATTCCAGCCTCCACGTCACCCGAATAGCAGCAGTCGTCCGATCGACGCGTCCGACGTCCTGGATCGCGCCAAAAGTCGTGCTGCTACAGTAACACTGTAGCAATCGAATTTCTACCAATAGCGTCGCGCCACGTCGCACTGCAGCGAACCTTTTGCAAAAAACCGCCCGCAAAGGACCAATACGAAAATTTGAGAAACGTTGAGGACTTCCGTGCAAAAACGCCACCGCAGCTTCTCCTTCCTCTTCTCCTCTTCTCGCGCGACGCCGCAGTTGCCGGCGGCGCCAACGCTCTCCCTCGCCGCTCTGGACCACCCCGTTCAGATCGACGGCAACGGCGGGATTCGCCGTCGTCGCCTCTCCCTTCCCGACGAGTTTCGCATGCGGAAACGGCGTCCGCGCAGCAGAATCACCGCCGCCGTTGTCACTGCTCGCTCCGCCGCGTTCGCACGTCACCGCCGACGCTCCGGCGACCACAACGCGGCGGCGCCGCCACGTTCGGCTAGCCCGCGTCGAGGCGCATCGAACGCGCCCGCTCCCGCGTCCTACGTCGCACAGACGCGTCGCCGGCGAGGTCAACGCCGCCGCAGCGGTGGCAGACCTAGGCAGCCGGAGAATTCACGACCCCACCAGCCAGATTTTTATCCATTAAAAAAAAAAGCCCTAACCTGTGGGACCCACGTGCCAGAAATTTCATAATTACAATAAAAATACTAAAATCCAAAAATAAAATCATATCATCCAAACTACAATTCAACATAACAATTATAAAAAGTGTTAAAATTCAAAAAAAATCATATCTTTCACACCACACTTCGAAATAATACAAACAATATATCAACAACTACAAAAAAAATGTTAAAACTTATATATTCCAATCTATAATTCAAAATAACAATTATAAAAAATACTAAAATTCAAAAAATTCATATCTTCAAAACTACAATTCAAGATAATATAAATAACATGCCAATTTTTTCTAAATTTTGCAAATTATCAAACTTTCCGCACAAAAAACATTCTAAAATAATAAAAAAAATCCAATCTACAATTCAAAACAACAATTATAGATAACAAAAAAAACACCTGACCTGTGGGACCCACGCGCCAGAAATTTCATAATTATTATGAAAATACTAAAATCCAAAAAAAAATCATATCATCCAAATTACAATTATGCATAACAATTATAAAAGTGTTAAAATTCACAAAAAATCATATCTTTCAAACTACACTTCGAAATAATGCAAACAATATATAAACAACTACAAAAAAATGTTAAAATTTATATATTACAATCTATAATTCAAAATAACAATTTTAAAAAATACTAAAATTCAAAAAATTCATATCTTCAAAACTATAATTCAAAATAATATTAAACACATGTCAAAATTTTCTAAATTTTGCAAATTATCGAACTTTCCGCACAAAAATATTATAAAATTAAAAACTACTAATCTACAATTCAAAGCAACAATTATAAAAAATGTTAAAACAATTATAGATATAAAAAAAAACACCTGACCTGTGGGACCCACGCGCCAGAAATTTCATAATTATTATAAAAATACTAAAATCCAAAAAAAAATCATATCATCCAAATTACAATTCAGCATAACAATTATAAAAGTGTTAAAATTCACAAAAATTCATATCTTTCAAACTACACTTCGAAATAATGCAAACAGTATATCAACAACTACAAAAACAAATGTTAAAATTTATATATTCCAATCTATAATTCAAAATAACAATTGTAAAAAAATACTAAAATTCAAAAAATTCATATCTTCAAAACTATAATTCTAAATAATATGAACAACATGTTAAAATTTTCTAAATTTTGCAAATTATCAAACTTTCCGCACAAAAAACATTATAAAATTAAAAAAACTACCAATCTACAATTCAAAGCAACAATTATAAAAAATGTTGAAACAATTATAGATAACAAAAAAACACCTGACCTGTGGGACCCATGCGCCAGAAATTTCATAATTATTATAAAAATACTAAAATCCAAAAAAAATCATATCAACCAAATTACAATTCAGCATAACAATTATAAAAGTGTTAAAATTCACAAAAAATCATATCTTTCAAACTACACTTCGAAATAATGCAAACAATATATGAACAACTACAAAAAAATGTTAAAATTTATATATTCCAATCTATAATTCAAAATAACAATTGTAAAAATACTAAAATTCAAAAAATTCATATCTTCAACACTATAATTCTAAATAATATGAACATGTCAAAAATTTCTAAATTTTGCAAATTATCAAACTTTCCGCACAAAAAACATTCTAAAATTAAAAAACTATCAATCTACAATTCAAAGCAACAATTATAAAAAATGTTAAAACTCAAAACATTATACCCTCCAAATTACAATTCAAAAATAATACATACAACATACCAACTATTACATACAAAATGTTAAAACTGAAAAAAAACTTCCAAACTACAATTCAAAATAACAATTATTAAAAAATGTTGGAACTAAAAAAATCATATTTTTCCAAGCTATAATTCAAAATAATACAGACAATATGATACAATTTCCTAAATTTAACAAGTTGTCAACCTTCCCACACAAAAAATGCATAATTTTTTTTTTGTTCACAACATAATGCAAACAAGATATCAAAATTTCTAAATTTTCCAAATTTTATTTCAACATATCCAATTTACATGACTAATCAGCTTGAATTTAATTTGAATTGAGCTATCACAATTCATATCATATCAAATTGTTAAAAAAAAAGATCCTAGCTATTTGTTTCCAATTCATGCACGACTGAACAATTTAAGTTAAGAGCTGTCTACAACTAAGCTCAATCATTTCAAACCAAAAAAAATTCAACATCTTCAAAATAGATTCCAACTATTTATCTCAAATTCGTATGACACAAAGAATTTAGATTAAGACATATCTACAATTACCAAAATGCCGCTTTCTTTCATTATAACTTTTATTACGAAGATTATGCTTAGTTTTATTTCAACTATATTTATTTCCTTCTCCCTTTATTTTCAGTCATGCTGACCCGGTTGTCTTTCTTCATGGTAAATTCAGAGTAAATTTCCTAATTTCCTCCTCTATAATTTCCATCTGAGTGTTTTCAACGTCAACATGGTGATTTTCTAACAGTAATTGTTCAAGAATAATTATTCTGCTAATTTTTAGGTTATATTTCCCATTAACAATTTCTAACTGTATATTACGCAAACTTTGTCCACTAAGAGAAACACAACTTTATCGGTATGAAATCCATGCAATAATACAATTAAAACTACACGGGTGCAACACTTAGCCACACCAATTTCATTTCCTCTAATTACGTAATGATTTTAAATTGTGTTAAATAAGTGCTCATAAAATATATTCCCTCCGATTATACAGTTAAATTAAGTATTTAAGTCAAAATACAAATGTGTTATATGAATCCAAATAGGTTACCATTTTTATATATAATATAACTGAACTCTCACCACGACAGGTGGGCTTAGTTTATCTTCAAAATTCCCACAAAATGATTACTACTACAAAATCAACACCTCTAAATCTACCCATTAGAAAAATATGAAACATATATCAAAATGAAAACAAAAATAAATGCTACCTATTAACGACACAATGCAAACATGTTTTCATATTTCAATTCCATGTATACTTGTAGGAAATACAAATTCAATTTCCCCTAATTATAAAATAAATTTAAAAAATGCTCACATAATATATTCTCTCTGATTATGATGTTAAATAAAAAATTTATGACAACATGGAACCATATTTCATCAATTCAATTTATTTAACATATTTAAAGACAACAAAACTTAACTCTCTCTCTAGCTACGTAGCTAAAATTTAAAATACTTTATTACATGAATACTTGGAGAAAATATAAATTAATTTCCTCTGATTATGAGTTGAACTTAAATTGAATCTAATAAATGCTCATAAAATGTATTTCCTCCGACTGTGGAGTTAAATTAGTTCCAAATGAATACAATAAATTCCAACGGATTTCATCATTACACAAACTTCTTTTAATTTCACTACTTTTCAAACCTATACAATTTTTAAATATACACAGTTCCAAATTTAGATTTCATTTACTCCACAAGCGCGGCATTGCCGCGCTCATTTCCCTAGTATAACTAAACAATAGAGATACTGCTTCAGTGGGAATATCGGGAACGGCCGTGTTTCATCGACCAATGGAATAGAACTGTAATCACTAGTTGCGGCGAGATTGACACAAGTGAGGCAGGAATTTTCGTTTCTTGGCGAGGAAGGGATACTGATTCCACGGCCAACTCTCCTAGCCATTGACGCCATATATATTCTGTACGCAAAGCTCATTGACTCCTTGGACAGATACCATTCCCAATTCGCGTTTTAGGTCATTCCAACTCCAAAGATCAGCGTGCGTAGCTTTCTCCGTCGGGAGTTTTTTATAGGGCAAATCTTTAGGCATCGTCGTCGGACCTTAAGAAAAAGAAAAGCGAAAAGAGAACGGATCTATCATTAACCAGGACGCTTTTAAGCGACGCAGGCGATATGATCTCCGGAGCTTTGGATGGTGGAAGGATCGTGTTCTTCTCCGCTGGATAAAAATGAGTGGAGAAACGAACAAAGCTGCGAGGACGAAAAGGAGGGACGGCAAGATAGATAATTCGGGATCACGGGACGATCTCACGGATAAAATAATCACCGGTAAAGGTCCAAATCTGGCACGAGCTTTGCCGCAGTGTGATGAGTGTGACGACGCACGGCCGGCGGCGCTGTTTGGCACGTCGTTGCCTTGCCTCGTCCGCTGGGCAACGGGAACGCTGCTTTCTATGGCGCGTGGGTGCTCTGTCCACGGCGGCCGGACCTACTGCCGCTGGACGTGCCGGGAACCGGGACCCGGCGGGTAGATCCATGGCTCCACGGCCAAATCCGTTCCCAGATCTGGGTCGCCCGTCGACACACACGCTCCCCAAGGTCCAAACATGCATCTACGCTGTCTAGGTCTCTGCCTCGAACACTCATCCAGCCCGGTCGTGAGTCGCAAAAAGTCGCAACTCGCAGCTGTACTGTACGAGCACGCGCATACTACAGCTACAGTGAACTGCGAGGGATAATAATAAACAAAGATCAACAACCCTATCTGTTTTTCGTTTAAGATACTATATGGTGCTCTACATGGTAATTGTAAATAGTTCCTGCTTTTGGCGGGGACAGCAAAAAGTGCGGCAAAGGTTGGAGCGAACGCGACTTATCCATGCAACAGGTTAAGCACTTTTTTACAAATATACCCATGTACACTTTGCGATTGTCAAAAATAAATCGCTCTGGACGCACTTGCCAAAAGTAACTAGCGGGGAAGCCGGTGAGGCGAAAGGTGTCTCCCCGCCAACTGGAATGGCGGAAAGTCAGTACCCTTTGGGACTGTCAAAAATAAATCGCTCTGAACGCACTTGCCAAAAGTAGCAAGCGGAGAAGCGTGTGAGGCGACATGTTTCTTCCGGCTAACTGGAATGACAGACATGACTTTCCGCCAGCTGAGAAGGCGGAAGGTGACTTTATGCCATACAGAGCCGCGTGACAAGAGCCTCAGCCAGGATACCTTCCGTCGTCCGAGTTTGCGGGTAGTACTTTCAATCATCCCAGCTCGTGGCACGTGCTACATGTCGTCTCGACAGCTTTCCTAAAACAGGCTTTCGTCCAAGTTTATCTACACTATATAAAAGAACCAGAGGGTCAGATCCGAACGATCTCAGCCATCCATGCATGAAGATCTAACGCTCCAAGTTTCTCCAATGATGTATGTTGTGCTTAGCGGAGCAGACAATACTCTCTAATCTTAGCCCCGAAATCGCTCCAAATTGCTGAAAAAGAAAAGGAAACTTCGCGTCCCAAATCCCCGTTGGCCAACGAAATAAGGTTACAGTCTCCCGAGATCCTCCAATGATGTATGCTGTGCTTAGCGGAGCAGACAATACTCTCTAATCTTAGCCCCGATATCGCTCCAAATTGCTGAAAAAGAAAAGGAAACTTCGCGTCCCAAATCCCCGTTGGCCAACGAAATAAGGTTACAGTCTCCCGAGATCCTCTATGGTGACGGCGTCACCCGAAGTTCCTCTTCGTGGATCCGTTGGAGGTCGAACGAGCCAACAGAAAGTCCCATATAGGTCGTTGTTATGCCACCACTTGATCTTGCGCCATAGCCTCCACAACAGGGTGGAGTGGAACCCATCTTCCCTAGGACGGGAGTAGCACTGGCAAACTGTGATGGATGGGATTCCTCCGATTGAGAGCATCTCCAGCGTCACTCGCCAAATTCGTGTCCTTGGGGGGGGCGGTGCAGCCCACATCGGCGCCCCCAACCCCCCCCCCCCCCCCCCCAAATTTTTGAATTCAAACACATTTAAACGCATTTCAAATTTCATTCATATTTCATTGCATATTACAAAATATTTGAACGAAATTTGAGCAAAGACGGCGCCCTAACCCAAACTTGAGAAACAAAGCTCCATAGGAAGCGGGCAGCAAGGTGAAGGGGGTCGTAGACAGAAAGCAAAAAAAAAATCCTACCGACGATAAACAATAAACTAGCCAGGATGGAGATCAGAATACATACCCTTGTAGACCGGAAGCGGGATTACGTTCCCGCACAAACCTTGTCGATGGAGACGACGATGCCAACCTCAGGGTCGTGTAGTGGAAGAAGACGGCTCCCAGCGCCAAACGATTGCGCCTCGCGGTTCCACACACGTTCGGTGTGGATGACGACCTCCGGGCTCCAGATCCAGCAGAGCAGCGGAAATGGAAGAGTGGATCTAGCAGCACGGCGGTGTGCGTAGAGTAGAGAGACTTCCCTCCCCGTATGCAGCTCCAGAAACGGAACCACGCTCAAGGTAGGAGAGAAGGAGGGAGAAATCGGTGTAATTCCAAAGGCATGGGGGGTCCCTATTTAAAGGAGGAGGAGGGAGGCTTGCCATGGTGGCTTGGCGGTGTGGGACTATCCCACACCAGCCGCACCACCCTTGGTGCGCCGGCCCTAGGTGGGCCCCATGTGGCCCACCTAGGTCGGCTGGCCTCCATCCCCTTTTTTCTCCTTTTTCTTTCTAGAGAATTTTCCCTAATAGGCCTCTAAGGCCCATTTAGGTTTTAATGCCTTTTAAATTTGAATTTAATTAAATAAAAAATATTTAATTACTAATAACACTTATTAATATTAAATACATAATATTTAATTCATTCGGACTCTGAAACATCTTTCGTTGCCCTCCGATCTCCATCGGACATGCTCGAAACATTTCCGGAGTCTCCGGTTCCTTTTCTCTCTAAATCTAATCTAATCGTCACCCACCCTTAAGTGTGTTACCCCACGGTTCGGGATCACTCCAGACATGATCGAGACACCCTCTCCGATCAATGACTAACAGCGGGATCTGGATATCCATGATAGCCCCTGTGTGTCCACGAATATCTTTCTTATCGTTTGAACCTTTAGACGTCCAGTCTCATCCTCTTGCCTAGCGATACTTAGATTGTCCGAGCGTCGTTCTCCGGTATCACGATTATCGAGCATGACCTCGCCATTGACAAATCTATCTTTACTCGTCTGTGATATTACATCCCCGTGCCCTAGTCACATGCTTGCAAGCTCATTGATGTAATCTCACCGAGTGGGCCAGAGTATCTATCCTGCTATGTGGACTGGCAATTCCCACTCTTGATCACTCGCTTCTACTGCTTCCTTCCGATACCCGAAAGTGTCACCTTTATTGTCACGCTATATAAGACATGTCGTTTGATGCGATCAGCCGCATCTTCCAGAAGCAGAGATTTGATATGATCTCATAGTCGAAGGTATAAACACTACGTTTCTATATTTTGGGTATGTCCATCAAATCATTCACCTAATGATATGACTCCGTTGTTAACCGACGCCATTGTCCATGATCAGGAAACCTTGATCATCTGTTACCCAACGAACTAGTTAAATAGAGGCTACTAGGGACCTGGTTTTTTCATACCACACGTGTATTAATGTTTTCCGTAATACAGTTATAGCATGGTATTAAACGTATTATGAACAAAAAGAGATATGACAAATAAAATCACTTTATTAATTGCCTCTAGGGCATATCTCCAACAGTCTCCCACTTGCACTAGAGTACAATCTAATCTAGTTTACAACTTGGTAAAAGCTTAACACCTATAGCTTCTCGGTGTTCTTCATGCTTGTCTCGTGGAAGAGGTTTCGTCAGCGGATCTGCAACATTCAGGTCCGTGTGTATTTTGCAAATCTTTACATCGCCTTCCTTGACGTACTGCCGTATGACATGGAAGCGTCGGAGAATATGTTTGGCGGACCTTGGTTCCTTCACGTTGGCAATAACACCTGTGTTGTCGCAGTAGATGTTCACAGGGTCTTGCGCACACGGGAACACTCCAAGCTCGATGACGAACTTCCTTAGCCAAACAGCTTCATTTGCAGCATCCGCAGCTGCAATATACTCCGATTCCATTGTAGATTGGGCTACTATGGGTTGCTTCCCACTTCTCCAGCTCACAGCGCCTCCGTTCACCTTAAACACATAACCTGTTTGCGATTTCGAGTCATCTGGATCTGTGCAGAAACTTGCATCAACGTAACCTGTTACGCCAAGTTCCTCTCCACAGCCTCCATAAACAAGAAACATGTCCTTGGTATACTTAAGATACTTCAATATGTTCTTAACAGCTGTCCAATGATCCTTGCCAGGATTACTTTGGAATCGACTCGTCAAACTTAGAGCCAATGCTACATCGGGTCGAGTACTTAACATGGCATACATAATCGATCCTATAGCCGAAGCATATCGAGTGCCATCCACCTCGGCTCTTTCAAGGCTGTGGACACTGAGCCGTGCTCAATGTTTTTCCCTTGACAACCGGCACAAGACCCTTCTTTGCCAAATGCATATTGAACTTCTTCAATATCTTGTCAAGATAAGTACTTTGACATAACGCTAGTAGGCGCTGGGTCTATCGCGATAGATCTTAATGCCTAATACGTATGCAGCTTCTCCTAAGTCCTTCATCGAAAATTTACTGTTTAAATATTCCTTCACGCTTTTCAGAAGTTCCACATTATCCCCAATTAGTAATATATCATCCACATATAGAACTAGGAATGCAACTGAGCTCCCACTCATTTTCTTATAAATGCAGGTCTCTTCCGCATTTTGGACAAATCCAAAACTTTTGATCACCTCATCAAAGCGAAGATTCCAGCTCCGAGATGCTTGCTTCAGTCCATAAATGGAACGCTGAAGTTTGCATACCTTGCCAGCATTTTCTGGACTGACAAAACCTTCAGGTTGCACCATGTACAACTCTTCCTCAATGTTACCATTCAGGAACGCTGTTTTGACATCCATCTGCCATATCTCATAATCATGATATGCAGCTGTTGCTAGCAAAACCCGAATAGACTTTAGCATCGCTACCGGTGAAAAGGTTTCATCGTAGTCAATTCCATGAACTTGTCGGAAACCTTTGCGACAAGCCGAGCCTTATAGACGGTTACATTACCGTCAGCATCAGTCTTCTTCTTAAAGATCCATTTATTCTCGACGGCCTTGCGCCCTTCGGGAATCTCCACCAAAGTCCATACTTTGTTGTCATACATGGATCCTATTTCGGATTTCATGGCCTCAAGCCATTTCTCGGACTCGGGTCCTTCCATTGCCTCTTTGTAATTCGTAGGTTCGTCTTGTTCAATCAACATGACGGTGCAAACAAGATTACCGTACCACTCAGGAGATGTACGGGTTCTTCCAGACCTACGAGGTATAATAGCTCCTCGACATTTTCTCCCACTCCATCTGTTATGGAGGACGGTTCAGGAACGTTTCCGTTGCGCCACTCGGAATTTCGAGTTCAGGATCAACTATCTCGTCGAGGTCTATTTTCCTCCCACTTACTCCTTTAGCGAGAAACTCCTTCTCGAGAAAGGTGTCGTTTCTAGCGACAAACGTTTTGCCCTCGGCTTGGTGGTAGAAGGTGTATCCTATGGTTTCCCGCGGATACCCTACAAAGATGACCTTCTCGATTTCGGTTCGAGTTTGTCAGGCTGCAATTTCTTGACATAAGCCTCACAACCCCAAACTTTCAGGAACGACAGCTTAGGTTCTTACCATGCCATACCTCATACGGTGTCGTTTCCACGGATTTGGATGGAGCCCTATTTAAAATGAATGCGGCTGTTTCTAACGCATATCCCCAAAACGATACGGGCAAGTCGGTAAGAGACATCATAGACCGCACGCTATCTAATAAAGTACGATTACGTCGCTCGGACACACCGTTGCGTTGCGGTGTTCCGGCAGGCGTAAGCTGTGGCACTATTCCACAGGCCTTCAGATGTGTGCCAAACTCAAAACTCAAATATTCGCCACCACGATCGGATCGAAGGTGCTTTATTTTCTTGTTAAGTTGATTTTCAACCTCACTTTGAAATTCTTTGAACTTTTCAAAAGTTTCTGACTTGTGTTTCATCAAGTAGATATACCCGTATCTACTCAAGTCATCAGTGAAGGTTACAAAGTAACGATAACCATTTGCGTCGATACGCTCATTGGGCCACACACATCTGTATGTATAACTCCCAATAATTCCGACGCACGTTCAACGAAACCATTGAACGGTGACCTAGTCATCTTGCCCATGAGGCATGGTTCGCAAGTGTCAAGAGATCCAAAGTCTAATGACTCCAAAAGTCCAGCTGAGTGGAGTTTCTTCATGCGCTTTACCAATGTGACCAAGTCGGCAATGCCACATATACATGGCGGTATCATTACTAAGTCTAATCCTTTTGGCATCTATGCTATGGATGTGTGTACTACGATCGAGATTCAACAAGAATAAACCATTATTCACAGGAGCATCAACATAAAAGATATCATTCATCGAAATAGCACAACCCTTGATACTGAATTGAACGAATATCCGTCTTGCAACAAGCAAGAACCACTTATAATGTTTACACTCAGAGATGGTACAAAATAACACTTATTCAAAACCAAAACTAATCCCGATGGTAGATGCAGAGGGAGCGTGCCGACGGCCACCACGTCAACTCTTGATCCATTGCCGACGCGCATCGTCACCTCGTCCTTCGCCAGGCGCCGACTATTCCGCAACTCCACCTGTGAGTTACAAATATGAGCAACAGAGCCGGTATCAAATACCCAGGTATTACTACGGGCGCATGTAAGGTACACATCAATAACATGTATATCACATATACCTTTCTCTCTTCCGACAATCTTGCCGGCCTTCTTGTCTTCTAGGTACTTGGGGCAGTTGCGCTTCCAGTGACCGTCTCCCTTGCAGTAGAAGCATTCCACGCCGGGTTTGGGACCAGGTTTGGTAGTTTTAGGCTTAGCAACCTGTTTGCCATCCTTCTTGAACTTCCAGGTCTTCTTACCCTTCCCGCCAGACTTCTTGAAATCGACGGTCTTGTTGACCATCAACAGCGTGTGCTCCTTCTTGATCTCCACCTCAGCAGTCTTCAACATCACGAACACCTCAGAGAGGGACTTAGCCATGCCGTGCATGTTGTAGTTCATGACGAATCCCTTAAAGCTAGGGGCAGCGACTGCAGCACCCTATCAATCGCCAGTTCATCTGGAATCTTGCATTCCAGAGCATTCAGGCGTTGAACGTAGCCAGACATCTTGACCACGTGCTCAGAGACACTGCTGTGCTCTTCCATCTTGGCTGAGAAGAAGAGCTCGGAAGCTTCATACCTCTCAGCCTTGGCCTGCGGCGCAAAGACAGCCTTGAGATCGGAGATTATCTCAAAGGCACTCATCTTCTCAAAGCGCTTTGCAGATCAGCTTCCATGGCGTAGAGCATGCCACTCTGGACGAAGGAGGAGTCTTCCACCTTAGTTTGATAAGCCTTCTTCTCATCTTCGGTGGTGGTATCTGCAGGAGCGTCACCTACGGCGGCTTCGATCACGTAGCCGACCTTGTGGGGAGTGAGGAGGATCCTCAGGTTGCGGAACCAGGACATGAAGTTTGAGCCGTTGGTCTTAAGTTTCTCTTTCTCAAGGAACAGGCCTAGGTTGAAGGTGGGGGAGACATCTACAATGGCATTTGCAAAACATAAGACGTTTGTTCATAATAAAATATGGGTTCAAGTTTTCAAAATAAAACTACTAGAACTCCCACTCAAGACGAGTATCCCTCGCATCGTCTTAGTGATTACACAACCCCCATCCATTACACTACCCCCATCGATCAGGCAGATAGCATAACTTCAAAGGTAGACATCGTATATCAATCACATCACCGCATGTGACTCGTGCTTAACCTTTCGGTACTTGTGTTCCGAGGCCATGTCTGTACATGCTAGGCTCGCCATAACACCCTCTGACGTATTCGCGCGTGTAACGTGGCTTACACCCACCGTATGCGAACGAAGAGACGAGTGTAACCGCAAAGCGGCGTACCCCGTAACGTAGAACTTTATTGGTGGTGCACGACAGAGGGAGAACACTATTATCGGAATTTTGGGAGGGATCATCTTATATTACTACCGCCGTGTAACTAATATATAGACACATATATATATACACAATATAAGATGCACATAATCTACATAACATCTAAATGAAATGTAATGCGACATGATATGGTCTCCTCCGCGCCGATGGTCTCCTTCGCGCCGCAGTTTTATAAACAATTTAATAAACCTACCTTGACCATATCACATTGCCCCTGCAAAATAAAGTTAGACGCTTTCTACTTTATCTTTTGCATATTTTACGTGGCTGCTAGGGCTTCCGCACAAGAACCGTTTCTTACCTACGAAAACAACCACAACAGCGATAAGACAATTGTCTCTATTACACCCCTTTCGGGGCACTCCATTGTAAATGCAATATCAACTATTGTAGGAGATACAGACACCCGCTAGCCACATATACGGTACAAGCCGTATGTCAAGTGTGGAACCAGTCTCGTGTAATAGTACGCGTAAAGTCGGACCGGGCCGCTTCATCCCGTAATACCGCGATATAAACAAGTACACGCGAGAGGGTAACAAATGTAGAATCGATGCCCACATTCAACATGTGTTCTAACCGTACAGATATATCTACACATAGATCGGCTCTGATACCACTGAAGGGGATCATAGACAGAAAACAAAAAAAATTGTACCGACGATAACCAATAAGCTAGCCAGGATCTATACTATGCAGATATACTAGTACGAAGGAGATCAGAATACATACCCTTGTAGACCGGAAGCGGGATTACGTTCCCACACAAACGTTGTCGATGGAGACGACGATGCCGACCTCAGGGTCGTGTAGTGGAAGAAGACGGCTCCCAGCGCCAAACGATGGCGCCTCGCGGTTCCACACACGTACGGTGTGGATGACGACCTCCGGGCTCCAGATCCAGCAGAGCAGCGGAAGTGGAAGAGTGGATCTAGCAGCACGGCGATGTGCGTAGAGTAGAGAGACTTCCCTCCCCATACGCAGCTCCAGAAACGGAACCACGCTCAAGGTAGGAGAGAAGGAGGGAGAAATCAGTGTAATTCCAAAGGCATGGGGGGTCCCTATTTAAAGGAGGGGAGGGAGGCTTGCCTTGGTGGCTTGGCGGTGTGGGACTATCCCACACCAGCCGCACCACCCTTCGTGTGGCCCACCTAGGCCGGCAGGCCTCCATCCCCTTTTTTCTCCTTTTTCTTTTTAGGGAATTTTCCCTAATGGGCCTCTAAGGCCCATTTAGGTTTTAATGCCTTTTAAATTCGAATTTAATTAAATAAAAATATTTAATTACTAATAACACTTATTAATATTAAATACATATTATTTAATTCATTCGGACTCCGAAACATCTTTCGTTGCCTCCGATCTCCATCGGACATGCCCGGAACACTTCCGGAGTCTCTGGTTCCTTTTCTCTCTAAATCCAATCTAATCGTCACCGACCCTTAAGTGTGTTACCCCACGGTTCGGGATCACTCCAGACATGATCGAGACATCCTCTCCGATCAATGACTAACAGCGGGATCTGGATATCCATGATAGTCCCTGTGTGTCCACGAATATCTTTCTTATCGTTTGAACCTTTAGACGTCCAGTCTCATCCTCTTGCCTAGCGATACTTAGATTGTCCGAGCGTCGTTCTCCGGTATCACGATTACCGAGCATGACCTCGTCATTGACAAATCTATCTTTACTCGTCTGTGATATTACATCCCCGTGACCTAGTCACATGCTTGCAAGCTCATTGATGTAATCTCACCGAGTGGGCCCAGAGTATCTATCCTGCTATGTGGACTGGAAATTCCCGCTCTTGATCACTCATTTCTACTGCTTCCTTCCGATACCCGAAAGTGTCACCTTTATTGTCACGCTATATAAGACATGCCGTTTGATGTGACCAGCCGCACTTCCAGAAGCAGAGATTTGATATGATCTCACAGTCGAAGGTATGAACACTACGTTTCTATATTTTGGGTATGTCCATCAAATCATTCACCTAATGATATGACTCCATTGTTAACCGACGCTATTGTCCATGATCAGGAAACCTTGATCATCTGTTACCCAACGAACTAGTTAAATAGAGGCTACTAGGGACCTGGTTGTTTTCATACCACACGTGTATTAATGTTTCCGCGTAATACAGTTATAGCATGGTATTAAACGTATTATGAACAAAAAGAGATATGACAAATAAAATCACTTTATTAATTGCCTCTAGGGCATATCTCCAACACAAGGCAAGAGAAGATGGTGCGGATCCCGGATTCAGAGACCGCGCAAAGAGGGCATAGGCCATTGCCTGGGCCATGACGCTTCATAAACTCTACTCCCGAGAGGAGACGATCCCTTAGCAGCTGCCAAACGAAGATCTTGATCTTGTGACATCGATGCGTTCCATAGCAGGGAAGTCCAAGATAAGACGAGCCCTCTAAATAGCGTCCGGTACGCGAAGCCGATGGTATAATCCCCGAAGGTGAGATAGACCATGAGACACCATCCGGAGAGTCCGAGAGTGACGCCAAACATACGTCAGAACGAGATGCCTCAATCCCCATGTTGGGCCGTGTCGGCCACCAAAATCATCGGATCTGAGCAGAACGCAAAGAGTTTAGAGAACTCGTACTGTAGAGGTCGCCTACCAAGTCATGGATCAAGCCAGAATAGGGTACTGATGGCTACGTGTTGGTGAACCCCAAGAAGAAGATTATGATGTAGACATCAGAATTTTTCCCTTGAGAAATCTACCCAAGGTTATCAATCCAGTAGGACTTGATGATCTATCAGAAGGTTGTTGATGTTGACTCCCCCTGGCGCTAGGGAACTTGTACCAACATGGAATCTGCACAGACAGAAACCAGAACTTTGCCCAACACGAAACAGAGAGGTTGTCAATCTCTCCGGTCTTGCAGAAACAAAGAGTTAAACGTATGGTGTGGAAAACAGCAGGAAAAACAGTAAGTACAGGAAACAGATGATTGCAGCAGGTTGTGTAAACAGTATGAGGAAATTGGACCAGGGTCCACAGTTCACTAGTGGTGTCTCTCTCAGAACAGATAACTAGCATGTTGGGTAAACAAATTATAGCTGGGCAATTGACAAATAGAGAGGGCATAACAATGCAATACATGCCAAGATGTCTACTATGAAATCTAGTTGGGCATTACAACAAAGTACATAGACCGTTATTCCAACAGCATCTATGCCTAAATAATCCACCTTCAAGACAGCATCCGCATCCCATTCAGTATTAAGTTGCTAACAACAGATTATTGCATGAAGTAAAGTGTGTAATGTAATCAATACAAGTGCCCTTAGACACTGCACCAATGTTTTATCCCTAGTAGCAATAGCACATCTACCATCTTAGACCTTTCTGTCACTGATCCAGATATCTAGAGACCGAACCCACTATCGAGCATAAATACCCCCTCTTGGAGTCACAAGCATCTACTTGGCCAAAGCATCTACTAGCAACGGAGAGCATGCAAGATCAAGAGCACATAGATAAACAACTTGAATAAACATGGTATCAATATTCATCGGATCCCAGCAAACACAACATCTAGCATTACAATAAGATGATCTTGATCATGTTAGGCAGCTCACAAGATCTAAACATGGAGGCACAAGGTAGAGAGACAACCATCTAGCTACTGCTATGGACCCGTAGTCCAGGGGTGGACTACTCATGCATCACTCCGGAGGCAGGCATGGTGATGTAGAGCCCTCCGGTGATGATCTCCCCTCCGGCAGGGTGCCGGGAAGAGCTTCAGAACTCCTCCGATCTGAGATTGACGATGACGGCCGCGACGGAACTTTTCGTGGAATATGATCGACCGTAATAGGGTTTTCGCGTCGCGGAGAATATATAGGCGAAGAGGCGGCGTCGGTGGCCGAGGGGGCCACCACGCCATAGGGGGGGTGGGCCCACCCTGGGCCGCGCCCTAGTGTGGCGTGGTCCCCTGGTGGGTCTGCTCCGACTCCCCTTTGGACTCCGTGATCTCCTCGTGATATTATTGACGATGTCTTTTGTTTCGTCCAATTCCGAGAATATTTCCTTAATAGATTTTTGAAACCAAAAACAGCAGAAAACAGGGAACTGGCACTGTGGCATCTTGTTAATAGGTTAGTCCCAGAAAATGCATAAAAATGATATAAAGTGTAACCAAAACATGTAGCAATTGATATAATAACAGCATGGAACATCAAAAATTATAGATACGTTTGAGACGTATCAAGCATCCCCAAGCTTAGTTCCTGCTCGTCCTCGAGTAGGTAAACGATAAAAACAGATAATTTTTGAAGTGACATGCTACCAACACAATCTTTGATCAAATAACAATGTAATGCACATGATCTGAATGAAGTGATCCAAGCCAATGGTCTATAGTTTGCAAGCAAGTAAATAAAGAGTAAACATAAGTGATCACACAAGTGCAAACTTTCATGAATAACACTATAAAACATTTAGAGATATAATAGTCTAACATAATAGTTAGTTCACAGCAGCAATAATTCTCAACATGAAAGTGTTTGTATCAACTTTCAACATGTATATCATATAGATAATGTCAATGCAAAGAATATGATCAACCAAACACAAAGTTATGTAAAAACTGTTATACTGGAGTTGACAATGATGTTTGCTTAAGTAGACAGAAAGAAGTGGGAAAACTGACTCAACATAAAAGTAAAAGAATGGCCCTTCGCAGAGGGAAGCAGGGATTAACATCATGTGCTAGAGCTGTAGTTCCCGAAGGCATATAGAGAGCATAAAATATTGTTTTGTAAGGTAATGGTGTATACAGGTGTCAACAAATCAAATAGCAGGTACTTGTCATCTTCCATGGCTAACTAACTTTTAGAGCGGTTCCGAGAGTTTTTAGGACTGCACTTGTAACAAGCACTTATTGGTGACACTCCTCCCAACCATTTACTTTCCACAAACCATGGCTAACCGAATCCTCGGGTGCCCACCAACATTCACCATGGAGGAGTGTCTATTTATTTATTTATAGGGTGGACTAACCAGCTCTTTAATGCAAAATAAAAGGTGGAGAAGCAGATGAAGCTGCCAATCCTTGTAAATTAATTAGCATGGAAGATGACAAATCTCACTACTACGTCCTTATGAGCTTTTCAAGTAGTGACACAAAAAGGATAATTGTTTTGAGTAGTTAGTAGATAGCACATGAAGAAATTTACTTGGAATGGTGAAAACACCACATAATAGGTAGGTATGGTGGACACAGGTGGCATGGATTTGGCTCAAGGTTTTGGATGTACAAGAAGCATTCCCTCTTAGTACAGAGTTTAGGCTAGCAAGGTTATTATAAGCAAACATCATTATCAACTGGAATAGCAAGAGTGTACATAAAACACAAGGTTTGACGAACCATAGACTCCCACTGTCTTCCTTGTTAACACATAGCCTTCATCCAAAAATTATCTAGACTACTATGGACTTCCAATCATGCAACAGATTATTATAGCAGAAAATCCTTATAGTAGTTCTTCATTAATAGCCATTACTTACATGATGCACAAGCTTAAACATTAATTACTTGACAGCTCAAAACAATTGGCAAGCATCAAATTACTCAAGACAACGATCTAAAAAGATTCATGTAAGCATTTTATACCACTACCACATGCATAGCATTTTTCTGGTCCAACCAAACACCAATCAACTTATTTGACAACTCTCCAAACAGATATAAGTGAAGCAAGAGAGTACTTTCTTCAAAAGAAACTGAAAGCTCTAACAAGAGATGTATGAAAAACTGAGAGCTAACAGCAATAACAGCAACTAGACAGGAATACTCAACAAGTATAAGTGAAGCACAAGAGTATTCTAATGAAAAAGTGGAGCGTGTCTCTCTCCCAAACATGAATGCTAGGATCCAACAAGTATAGCACAGCAAACAAAACAAAACAAACTGAAAACAAAAACACACTGACGCTCCAAGGAAGAGTACACTAGTATGAAGCAATAAAAATATAGCACCATTAGAGATGACCTGATAATTTGTAGATGAAGAAGGGGATGCCTTGGGCATCCCCAAGCTTAGATGCTTGAGTCTTCTTGAAATATGCTGGGGAGGTAAGCCTCCCCAAGCTTAAGCTCTTCACTCTTCTTGATCATGTAATATCATTCTCCTCTATCAACACTTGAAAACTTCCTTCACACCAAAACTTAACAGCTTTTCTCATTAGCAGGTTAGTGCACTAAAAGATAATACTTCAAAGTTCTAGCAAAGACAAAACTCACAAGCCAACTATTTTAAACATTAGCCACTGTTACTAGGCTCAAGTGGGCACTTTTACACGAAAAGAAACCACTTAAAAACTTGTAAAAGAGAGAATGCAAAATAAAAGACAGAATCTGTCAAACCAGAACAGTCTGTAATGACGAATTTTTTCGAGGCACTTACGATGCTCAGATGAAAAACTTTTGAAATAATGAAAGTTGCGTAACATCATCAGGAACATGCACAAAAATTTCAGCATTTTTCGATTTTTTCTGATTTTCTACTGAATTAAACGGTGACGAACAGCAATCTGTCCCAATGCAGTCCCGAAAATAAAAACCAACTTTGCATTAGTAACTCTCCTTGGCACAACAAAACAGCAAATAAAAGATACAAAGGAGTTGCTACAGAGGTAAACAAGCATCCTTGACTCAAGAAAAAAAAAAAGCAAATAAAAACATGGGTTATCTCCCAGAAGTGCTTTTCTTTAATGCCTTTGAGCTAGGCATGAAGAGATGCATCAAGTATTGTCAAGACCAGAAAATCCAAAACCATAATTTGTCTTGACACTAGTATCATGTGAGTATTTCATCTTCTTCCTAGGGAAGTGTTCCATACCTTTCTTGAGTGGGAATTGAAATTTTATATTCCCCTCTCTCATATCAATAACAGCACCAACAGTTCTCAGAAAAGGTCTTCCCAAAACAATAGGACAAGAAGGATTGCATTCAATATCCAAAACCACAAAATCAACAGGGACAAGATTGTTATTAACCATTATCAAAACATCATCAACTTTTCCTAAAGGTTTCTTCATAGAAGAATCAGCAAAGTGAACATCCAAATGACATTTTTCCAAAGGTGCAAGCTTGAGAATATCATATAAATTTTTAGGCATAACCGAAATACAAGAACCAAGGTCACACAAAGCATTGCATTCAAACTCACTCAGTTTCATTTTAATAACAGGTTCCCAATTATCATCTAACTTCCTAGGGATAGAAGCTTCAAGTTTTAATTTTTCTTCCCTAGCATGCATGAGAGCTTTGATAATATGTTCAGTAAAAGCCATATTTATTTTACTAGCATTAGGACTCTTAGCTAGCTTTTGCAAGAACATGATGACTTCAGTTATGTTACAATTTTCGAAATTGAAGTTGTTGTCATCAAAAACAATGGAGCAATTATCACCAACACCTCTAAAAATTTCAGCACTTTTACTAGGAACAAAAGTAGTGCTATCAGGCAATTTAAAACTTTTTGTAGAGGTAGTAGAGACATTTCCAACACTTATTATCTTTTCACTAACAGTAGGGGGCGCATTAGCATGTGAGGCATCATTTGTTTCATTAGTAAAAATAGTGCAAACTCTAACAACACTATTTTGTTCAGCAATTTCAGCTTCTCTTTCTTCTCTCTCCCATCTTTCATGAAGTTCAGCAAGCATCCTAATGTTATTATCAATTTTAATTTGGATAGCATTGAGTGTTTTACTCTCTCTAATATCACTAGGAATAGCTTTTATTTTCAGCATTTCAACATCATGAGCAAGACTATCAACTTTAGCAGCAAGAGTATCAATTTTTCCTAGCTTTTCCTCAACAGTTTTATTAAAAGTAGTTTGTGTGCTAATAAAATCCTTAAGCATGACTTCAAGATCAGAGGGCACACTTCTATTGTTACTGTAGGAATTGCCATAGAATTACCATAAGAGTTGCTACCATTAGCAGGATATGGCCTATAATTGTTGCTACCAAAATTATTCCTATAGCATTGTTGTTGAAGTTGTTATTTTTAATGAAGTTTACATCAACATTTTTCTCATCATGAGCAACCAAAGAAGCAAGAGGAATATTATTTGGATCCACAACACCATGTCCATTCGAAAGCATAGTCATAATAGCATCAACTTTATCACTCAAGGAGGAAATTTCCTCAACAGAATTTACCTTCTTACCAGTTGGAGCCCTTTCAGTGTGCCATTCAGAATAATTTACCATCATATCATCAAGAAGCTTTGTAGCAGCACCCAAAGTGATGGACATAAAGGTCCCTCCAGCAGCCGAGTCCAATAATTCCTTGAGAAAAATTTAGTCCTGCATAAAAGGTTTGGATGATCATCCAAGTAGTCAGTCCATGAGTGGGGCAATTTTTAACCAAAGACTTCATTCTTTCCCAAGCTTGGGCAACATGCTCATTATCAAGTTGCCTAAAGTTCATAATACCACTTCTTAAAGAGATAATTTTAGCAGGAGGATAATATTTTCCAATGAAAGCATCTTTGCATTTAGTCCAGGAATCAATACTATTTCTAGGCAAAGATAGCAACCAATCTTTAGCTCTTCCTCTTAAAGAGAAAGGAAACAATTTCAGCTTAATAATATCACTCTCTACCTCCTTATACTTTTGCATATCACAAAGTTCAACAAAGTTGTTTAAGTGGGCAGCAGCATCATCAGTACTAACACCAGAAAATTGCTCTTTCATAACCAGATTTAACAGTGCAGGCTTAATCTCATAAAATTCTGCTTTAGAAGCAGGTGGAGCAATGGGTGTACAGATAAAATCATTGTTGTTTGTGCTAGTAAAGTCACACAACTTAGTATTTTCAGGATTACTCATTTTAGCAAGCTAAAACAAGCAACAGGGCAACTCGAAATTAAAAACTAGATGCAGGAATTTAATTTTTTTGGGTTTTTGATTTTTAACAGCAAGCAAAACAAAAATAAAACAAGACAAAAAACAAAGTAAAGAGATTGGAACTGAGAGACTCCCCTTTCCAATAGCCTCCAAGTCCCCGGCAACGGCGCCAGAAAACAGCTGGTGCCTGGTTGACGGGAGAGTATTTGAGGATGATGATGATGGTGATGATGAGTACTTCCCCGGCAACGGCGCCAGAAAACAGCTTGATGGCTACGTGTTGGTGAACCCCAAGAGGAAGGTTATGATGTAGACAGCAGAAGTTTTCCCTTGAGAAATCTACCCAAGGTTATCAATCCAGTAGGACTTGACGATCTATCGGAAGGTTGTTGATGTTGACTCCCCCTGGCGCTAGGGAGCTTGCACCAACGTGGAATCTGCACAGACACAAACCAGAACTTTGCCCAACACGAAACAGAGAGGTTGTCAATCTCTCCGGTCTTGCAGAAACAAAGAGTTAAACGTATGGTGTGGAAAACAGCAGGAAAAACAGCAAGTAACAGGAAACAGATGATTGCAGCAGGTTGTGTAAACAGTATGAGGAAATTGGACCAGGGTCCACAGTTCACTAGTGGTGTCTCTCTCAGAACAGATAACTAGCATGTTGGGTAAACAAATTACAGCTGGGCAATTGACAAATAGAGAGGGCATAACAATGCAATACATGCCAAGATGTCTACTATGAAATCTAGTTGGGCATTACAACAAAGTACATAGACCGTTATTCCAACAGCATCTATGCCTAAATAATCCACCTTCAAGGCAGCATCCGCATCCATTCAGTATTAAGTTGCTAACAACAGATTATTGCATGAAGTAAAGTGTGTAATGTAATCAATACAAGTGCCCTTGGACACTGCACCAATGTTTTATCCCTAGTAGCAACAGCACATCTACCATCTTAGACCTTTCTGTCACTGATCCAGATATCTAGAGACTGAACCCACTATCGAGCATAAATACCCCCTCTTGGAGTCACAAGCATCTACTTGGCCAAAGCATCTACTAGCAACGGAGAGCATGCAAGATCAAGAGCACATAGATAAACAACTTGAATAAACATGGTATCAATATTCATCGGATCCCAGCAAACACAACATCTAGCATTACAATAAGATGATCTTGATCATGTTAGGCAGCTCACAAGATCTAAACATGGAGGCACAAGGTAGAGAGACAACCATCTAGCTACTGCTATGGACCCGTAGTCCAGGGGTGGACTACTCACGCATCACTCCGGAGGCAGGCATGGTGATGTAGAGCCCTCCGGTGATGATCTCCCCTCCGGCAGGGTGCCGGGAAGAGCTTCAGAACTTCATACTCCTTCGTGAAATATGATCGACCGTAATAGGGTTTTCGCGTCGCGGAGAATATATAGGCGAAGAGGCGGCGTCGGTGGCCGAGGGGGGCCACCACGCCATAGGGGGGCGCGGACCCACCCTGGGCCGCGCCCTAGTGTGGCGTGGTCCCCTGGTGGGTCTGCTCCGACTCCCCTTTGGACTCCGTGATCTCCTCGTGATATTATTAACGATGTCTTTTGTTTCGTCCAATTCCGAGAATATTTCCTTAATAGATTTTCTGAAACAAAAAACAGCAGAAAACAGGGAACTGGCACTGTGCCATCTTGTTAATAGGTTAGTCCCAGAAAATGCATAAAATGATATAAAGTGTAACCAAAACATGTAGCAATTGATATAATAACAACATGGAACATCAAAAATTATAGATACGTTTGAGACGTATCAGGTACCTTCTCCATCGCCTAAGGAGGTGGTAATCTCTATTGGCCACGAGCAGGTGTCCCCGTAGGTACTTATCCTTCACTAGACGTAACCATAGGCCCCCATCATCCCTAAGGATCATCGGGACCCATTTTATCATCAAAGCCACATTCATATGTCACGATGCCAAAATACCTATGCCCCAAGCTCCTCGGGGGCGCAAATATCAGCCCATTTAACCATAGGATACTTCCGACATCCGTTAGCGCGTGCGAGAAGAAGCGAGACAATTCATTGTCAAAGTTGCCATGTACCTCCTCCGGAAGCATATATCAGCATCATATACATGGGGAGCCTAAAGAGGCAAGAGTAGATGAGCATAGTTTTGCTTCCCCTGGATGTAAACCTGCCCTGCCACGACTCGGACTTCTATTTGACCTACTCTACTAGCGGATCCAGATCCTCGACAAGGATTCGAATGTCATGAATCGACATTCGCAGGTAATTGACTGGGAATGTGGCCAACCTAGTATTGAGGTTGTCCTTGATCTATTGTTGGTGCTCGGCAAAGTACCTCATGATCATGACCTCGCTGTTATCGAAGTTGATTTTGAGGCGTGACATGGCCTCAAAGTAGAGAAGAACGAATTTGAGGTTAATAATGTCAAGCTCTGATCCCTCCACCATGATCATGGTGTCATTTGTATACTGAAGGTGCGTCACCCCCGCCTTTGGGACAAGATGCCCTACCACATCGAAGATTTGGCCGGAAGTCTTAGCTCTCTCTAGGATTTACGTCACAAAGTTAGGTTTGACAATTATGTTGAGGCTGGTGTATTTTTGACAACTACGAAGCGCAAAGGGTATATTTGTGAACGGAATCGATTTCTCACAAATACGACCCTGCACAATGTAATTATCAAATTTACACCTTGCGGATGTGCAAAAAGCGACACGTATCCTTCCTTCAAACCGGTTGGCGAGAAGGGCTTTAGGCCAACCCATATGGCGGAATGTGCTTTTGCTGCCAAGGCAGGTTGCACAGTTTGCACCGGGCCATGCCACCTTTCGCCAGCTACCGTGGCGGAATAAGACACGTGGTTGCGTTATGTGCTTGACATCACCTGGGTTGGCGGGAAGTGACACATGTCGCTTCTTGCACGTCCCGGAAGGGTAAATTTGGCAAATGTATTTGGAGTGGGATACTTTTGACAATGTGAATGTGCACACGGATCATATTTGTAAAAAAAAAAACCTGGGTTGGTGAGTAGCACAAGAAACCAATCGAGTTCGTAGACAACCCAACACTGTGCCTTTTGGCACGTTCGGAGTTTCAGAGTCTCTCGTTTTCTTACCAAGAAGCACGTGAACCCTTTGGCAGAACACGAAATGGGTGGAGAGGGTTTTAGCTCACTGTTGGGATTCCCACTCACTCTCTCTCCTCCTTCAGGTTCTTGTCCCGTCGGGTGCTGTAGCAGGAAGAGAATATGGCTGTTCGCAGCAAGGTAACAAATGCTCACGTCTGGTTAGTTCTTGTTCTCTCTTCCCGTTTGCAGATGCGTCAGGTCGCCCAAAGCTGGAAATGATGTGTACACGCGGTACGCTGGTACAGTACTCCATCAACCCGAATCGGAATCAAACGAAACCGCAAAAAAATAAAAAATAATAATCGGAATCAAACGAAAGGTCGTCTCTGTTTATTTTGCCATCGATCGGGTTTCGAACTTGGGATGTGATAAGGCTGGGCCGTGAAATCAGTAGAGCATCAGGCCTACATACGGCCCATCTAGCCCAGACAAAATAATTCTTTCTTGTACGGCAAAGAGCCCAGAATCAGCCCGCTTCACGCGTACCACGGCTCGCTGGAACCCAATCATGAGGCTATCGCAGAGAGCCCCTATCACAGCGGATCCTAAAAAAAAAAAACGCGAAACTCCTCCAGCCGTTGCAACTTAGAGCATCTCCAACAGGCGCCCAACACTCCGGCGAGCTAAAAAAAATTTGCAGCGCCAAAATAGCCTTTTAACGTGTTGGGTGCCTGTTTTCCTCCAACAGACGCGCTATAATTTAGCGCGGCTGTCGCGCTCCAGCAGACGCACTAAAATACAGCACGCATCTAGTAGCAGTACGACAAATAGGTCCCTTAACCTTTACAAATAGATCCAGCGAACTCGCCATCAGATCCCTACAATTATTTCAGTAAAAGCAATTGGGTCATTTTCATCCACCACCACGTCATAGTTGCTCCGGCGCAATTCCGGCGACCGTGGCAAGGAGGAGGGGCGAGCTCGAGGCAGAGGCGAGCTCGGGGCGGAGGCCGGCGGGGTCAGGGAGGGCGGCGAGCTCGGGGGCAGGGGAGGGTGGCGAGCTCGGGGGCAGGGGAGGGCGGCGGCCGGCGGGGACAGGGGAGGGCGGTGAGGGGCGGCGGAGGAGGTGGCCGTGGTCGCCGGGGCGGCGGAGGAGGGCGGCGGCCCAATTCCGGCGGCGCCGAAGGTGGGCGTCTCGATTCCGGAAGGAGACACGCGCGTGGGAAGTTTCCGTGGCAGTTGGTCTTCGCGGGTGAGCTCTCTTTTGGCCAGCGCGCTGGACTAGACGCTGGACGGTGTTCCCAGCGCACTTGATTTTGCAGCTTCTGTTGGAGCCTGTTTCTAGCTCCGCGCGCGCTAAATTGACGGTTTTTTGTGCATGCGGCTTATATAGGGCGCCTATTGGAGATGCTCTTACACCGCCGACCTGCCGTCAGCCCGCGGGTGCCTCCTCCTCCTCCTCCGGTGGCCGATCGTTTTCGCGTGCTGCCGTGCGACCGAGGACAAAGCTCCTGCATCTGCATGCACGAGCGTCGCATCTCAGGCAACGACGTCCCGGAGCCGACAGAGACGCTGCCTTATCCCGGTTGCCTCCAACGGCGGCGGCGTCTGACGGGAAGCTAGATTTGGACAGGCGGCCGGCAAGGATCCACGTGGGACGTCGACGCCGCTCCGGCGGTGCTGGCCTCTTCTCGCCCCACACGCAGGTCGTCGCGATCTTCGACACCTCCCCTTCCCTAGCGTGCCACGACGCCTACGTAGTGCTAGAGCGTGCTTTGTTTAGGCTTGCCGATCATCGGAAGCAGCCGTGCGGACTCCAGCACCAACGATTCGATCGATGGGGTTTAAACTTTAAACTACTGGTGGTGGTATGTCATGCGCGCCATGGTCCAACGTATGAACTGGTCAGAGATTGTCGATGTGGGTTAGGCGGGGACACATGACCAAGTGACTGGGTTTCTTTTACCGCGGCAATGGACACCTCACACAAGCACATGCCACCGCAGGAAACAAATTCCAGAAATCCATTTTTTTACAGATTATTCGGAAAAAATATTTTAAAATATCAAAAAATTATGTACATCCAGATATTCTATGTTCGCCCAATCGCACTAACTGTCACAAAAAAGACATTTTCGTGGTATGTGTAAAACAGATATTTTTTGGTGGTTCAAAAAGACTTATGACGGTACATTTTTTAATTTTTAATCTTTTAAACTTTGTTTTTTCGCAAAACTTTGTGTATGGACACAAATGTCTTTTTTCGTAAAACTTTGTGTACGGACCTAGAATGTTACGGCGTTGTGTTGCGTTGTAAACACTCCTTTTCCCTCTTCTTAATGCCATGACATGCAAGCTTTGCATGTTCTTGAAAAAAAAAATGATTTTTTTACAGATTTCTTTCATATTTTAAAATGTATTTCAAATATATTTTTCTATAAGTCAAAAATTCTTAAGTGTATTAACAAATTGGGCCAAGCACGCCGAGAAGCACATGAAAAAAGAGAGGGAGACAAGGTAGAGTTTTCTGCGATACACACTAGGCAACATGAGCTATTTCACGAATGGATCGTAAATCAGGAAGTAGCATGTAAATGCTGCTGCGACATACTTCGTGCCTGCCTACCCGGCTACCCGAATTCCTAGTTCAAACAACTAAGGGTGTGTTTGGTAGCCCGTATGCTCTATCTTAGCCCATACATGCCCAGTCCAGCTATGCTGACCACACACAAATTTGTTTCAATGTGGGTGTTTGGTAGGTTGTATAAGCCAAACTGTGCTGAGTTGAGACCATGTTTGGTAGCCCGTATGATCTGAACCATGCCAGATTTTTATAATAGCGATTAGGTCCCTGGGCAGAAAACTTAAAAAGCGACCAAGTCCCTAAACAGAAAATTTAAAAAGCAATCAGGTCCCTCCGACTGGGGGCGCCGCTGCCGGCGAGGGGAGGTGCCGGCGGCGGCGAGAAGAGTGGCCGCCGGTGAGAGGAGCCGCCGCCGGGAGGCCGCGCCCTCCTACTCCATGTTCGGAGGCGGCAGGCGCGGGCGGCAACGTGAGGAGGCTGCGCCCTCCTCTTCCAGGCGTGGAGGTGACAGGCGCGGGCGCAGCGCGAGGGTGCTGGGGAAGGGCGGCGCCCCTGGGCGGCTCCGGTGGGTTCTGGGGAAGGGCGGCGTTGCTGGGTGGCGACGGAAGGCCGGCGGTAGGCGCTGAGAAGACCTGAGACGAGAGCGACGGGAGCGAAGGAGAGAGGGAAACGGGGGGCAAATGCGCTCGGTTTCAAGCGGGGCTGACGGGGCGGACGGTCGGAGGGTCCCACACGTGGGAAGTTTTCTGCATGCGCTCGGCAGGGCTGAGAGGCGTTTCGGGGCGTGATGGGCAGGGGCCGATGCCCACGACCCGGGCTACCAAGCACGTCCTAACTAACCTGACCAGAGGATCTAATCAAAATTCGGTGGCCCTATCGATCAGAAAACACTGCTACCTAACAAGCGAAAGAGACATGCATGTTTCTCTTTCGTCTTTCTTTCCAGCCAGTAGATCGATGGAGTGCGGATGTGGTGGTTCGATGGACCCTCCATGAGATGAAAGCGAACGAAGAACTCCAATCCGATCGGGGTATGTATCATGCATGCGTGATCTCTTGGGGCGGGAGAGAGGATCGCCTCCTGAGTTTTCTTCTTCTTCCGAGTCAAGAAAGTTCGCTTCGGGGGAGAGAAATGTAGACTTTGTTGTACTGTGCCTGCTCTCACCCTTGCACTACCAGTTCAGTTAGTATCATGTGCACTAATGCCGAATCTAGCTAGCCCACTCGATCTATGATACTGCTGTTCAACTATAGCAGCCACTAGGAGAAGAAGTAGATAGAGACACACCAACAAATATGAATAGAACCAAAAAAGATGAAAAGTGAGAAAGAAAGGCGATAAAATATACATTAGTGTAACCACCATTTCAGCACCGTGTTTGCCTTTTTCCAGATCGAAGAACTATGGAAACACTCGATGGCTTTGTGCCGAGGACGAGGTGCCCCGCCTGTTCATTGTGGCGTGCCACCAAGCCAGTTGCCCCACACATCAGCAAGCGTGTAGCTTTAAATAGACACGTCACCATTTAACAACTCATTCCCCCTCCTCTCCCCCATCGACTTCTTCCTTCAGCTCATCACATCCAAGACCAAGAGGCCTCCATTCCCTTCCAATTCTAGCAAGCCAAATCAAATCAAATCCGTATCAGAAGATATTCCTTCTAGAAGCATATCTTCGCCGCAAACAAAAACAGATTTCTTCGCGAAGGTCGAGGTACGCAGCTCTCAATTTTTCGTTAATTTTCAGCTGGTGGCAATATATTTGCAAAGGAAGTTTCAGTGAACCCTTCCATTGCTTCAAGACTGCACTAGCGTGGCACGAATATCAATCAAGTGGTCAGTTTCATGCATCAGGCGATGCAGTGCTGCTTTTCGAGCAGCAGTGGCACCTTTTAATTTTCAGATGACACAACTTGATCCACCATATGTTTTATCTTTCCCACAAAGGAACTTGCCAGCTTGGCCTCCCATTCGCTCAACTTGCACTCTCCTTTTTGATGTTGCTCACAGAGAACAGGCGGAGGAGCTAAAGGTGCATGTGTTTTGGTTCAGATTAGTGTAGTCGCTGAGCCTTTCACCGTAAAGTAGGAAGAAAGGTAAGGATCTTTCTGTTGCTTTTGAACTTGCTGTATCGGTGTTCATTTCTTCTTCGATCTTCAGGCTTTGCTTCGTTACCACTTCGTCTCTTGGTCGTCAACATCTTGAAACACTCAGATTGCTGAACTTTGGTTTCACTCCACAAGTCCCTTAGGATAAACTTCTTCCTTTGTTGTTCAGTCTTCACAGCCAGGTCACAGCATCTAAGACCCCACCGGCTTTCCAACAAATCCATTCTTGCAGCTCCATGGGTTGTGGGGCGTCGAGGGATCCGGGTGTTGGACGCCAGGGGAGGCCAAGAAGCGTCGGTGAGGTGGTCGTCTTCCTCCCGGGACTCCGGGTTCCAAGGACCGTAGACTTCTCGCTATCTCTCGGTGATCACCTGGACAAGAGCAGGGTGGATAAGCTGTCAGCTCTAAGAGCGAGGGTTGTGGAAATGGCAATGCAGGAATCAGCGGCGGCCCTGAAGCCGAGGCGAAGGGCTGCAGCGTCGCGGCACGGTGTGTAGGGGTGTGTTCTGCTCGGCTGCTACATCCTACATGTGACTTATGAGAAGTTCAGTATTGATTTCTAGCCTTTGGTTGATTTCAGGAGGGTCTACCACTGCTAATCTTCTCCAGGCTTTGGAGGAGTACCTGCCAGTTCTGCTAGGACTGGTGAAAGAAAGTGATTATCCTATCCTATACTAGTTTTTGTTATGATAGTGCTGTGGAGTGATTTATCATGCATGATGTTGCAGGCAGTGAGCTCAGAAACAAAGTGCAGTTTGTTTGGGCTAACCAAGAAGATGATGCTGAAGTAAGTATGGGGTCCATCAATGTTCATAGATGAAGCTGGGATAAAGATGCTCAAAGTTGGATTATGGTTTGATTGCAGGAGACATCCATGTCAGATGCTTGGTATGAAGTGTTGTCTGTGCTGCACCTGATGGCCATGGTGTGCTTCCTGCAGGCCAACTCCCTGCTTCTTCCTAGGTCGTACGGTGACGGCTATGGGCCGCGAGTTTCTGAAGGTTGTTGGTTCAGTACTTATATCTTGGATTAAGAACATTGTTGATTTTCATTGATTTAGTGTGTTGTGCTAAGTGCTGACAACACAATACACGTGTTTCGCACAGAGAGCAGACGAGCCACTGTTGATGTTTTCTTGAAAGCAGCTGGGTACTTGGATTGTGCAGTTAATCGAGTACTTCTGCAGATACCACCCGAGAAAAGGTTTAATGCTTGGTGATATCGGTTTATCATTCTCAAAGAGCCCAACATTGCAATGACATTTACTGAATTCTAATTCTTTGATGTTAATTTCAGAAGGGTACTCCCAGTAGATCTAGCTGAAGGAAATCTAAAAGCACTTAGCTTGCAAGGACTTGGCCAGGTACTCTTCAATATGTAACACAAAAAACGTCTTATTTTTGCGCGAAAAATAAGGCCCTTTTGAAAAAAAAATTAGCTTATAACCTTCTCCAATGCTGAACTAGTTCAATTCTGCTACATAGAAGACCAACAATTTTATTTTATGTTTTATTAACGAAGAGAAGGTTCTCAATATCATTAACAAAACTAGTAATAAGGGTTCTAGGCCACCAACATTTTGTGATACCTGGTGGATTTGACATGTTTCACTATACCATAGTCAAAGTGAATCCCTTGATGAGAGAGGATTTGCTATGCATGGGGGTATCTACACACCCATGCGTTATACGGCGGATGCAAACCGTATATACCCGTTTTAACTTGTTTTCCTAGTAGAACACGGATTTTGGTTTACAAAACTGGTTTCAGAATTTTGAAGAAAAAAAATTTGGTGGTCATTTTTAGCTTGTTTCCCTAGTTGACCTTTTTGTTGATTTTTCGGTCAAACTTTATTAAAAAATCATAGAGGATGGAAAATAACTGGAAAAAAATCAAAACACTTTTTAATAATTTCTATCAACTCTACTATTGACACCGTTGCACATACGTTTCGGTCAAACTTAGAGTGTGTAGATACCCCATGAACAGCGGGTATTTTCCCTTGATTCAAACTATAGTACAGTTATCTTTCTCTATCATCGTCTTGTTTCAACAAGTTAATCATTTGAGTTCACATTTTAAGTCCAAAGGAATCCACTTATACATAGATATTCTGAAATATCTTTAATATTTGATCTTCTTTTTTTTTGTGAAAATTTAACATTTAATCTTTACTCCTTCATATGGTTTGATCGCAAGGGATTTACTAGTGTACTCTTGTTCTTGGAAAGCTGGAGTGACCTATCATCTTCAAATACTGCAGGGAGTTGATATGCAACTTGGATTGGCAATTGATAATCCAAAGGCCACTTTAGCAGTAAAGCGGCGTTTAGCTTGCGAGATGGTCAAGTATTGGCAACAGGTGCTTCCTCTTTTTCTGTGACCTATTGTCAAGGGCTTATGAGCATGTGGGCATGTTCTTTCCCATCATAGTACATCATTTTATTTTGCATTAAACAGCTATTCCAAAAATGTATTGCACTTCAATCGGTAAATTACTGTTCTACAGATTAAGGATAGCATACCAGAGCTTCCTTTGTCAGATGGATGGGCGAAAAAGCACACACTATTTGTAAAGTGGAAGTATGCTGAAGCAAAGGTGTGCAGACCAGCTTAACACTATTTTCTCATAAATCCAAAAATGTTAATTATTTTGATTTGCAAATTGCAAATGTGTTCAATGTTTTGAACTGGAACTAAATTATCTGGATCCAATTTAAATTAAAGTCTTGACCAGATCATACACTCTCTTCGACATGGCGATAGAAAATCTGTAGACCTCTTTACTTTTCCTTCTAGAGATATTTAAACAGGTACTGTTGGTCTTTTGTATGTTTGTCAGGCTGCTGCATACTATTTCCATGGGTTGATTCTTGACGAGGGAGACACCGAAAGATCTCACGAGATGGCAATATCCTCACTACAAGCATCAGAGGAGTTTCTGAAAGAGAGCAAAAGGGCTTCAGAGGCCTTCCATTCAACTCCTCCGACATCAAGGTCATTTGACAATTTTAATCTTCTTTAGCACTTGATTTACTTGTCGAAATCTACTAGTACTGTACCATTGGACAATTTCTAGACCTAGTATGAACAAATTAGCATAAGGAGGAAATAATACTGAGGAGTCTCGCCATTTGAAAGCTGTTGTTGCGTAGTGTATAGTCCAATATCACTTGCAGAATATTTCTCGAAATTAAAATGAGACTGACCTTTGTACATGTAATGTTGCAGGATCTCAACTCCTTTCGGAACAACCAAATATCTTTTGGACAGAATCCCAAAAGATACATTAAGAAAGCTCCAGAACAACCAGGACCTGTACACCAAAGAAAGGTAATAATTAGATGTTCTACAAGAGCTGACAATTATTAATCTTCAATGAAGTAAATGCTGATCATAAACGTTTTTCAATTCAGAACTTCCAACACCGGAACCAGCCAGATCATCACACCACCACCTCCTTTGCCAGATTTTTCGTTGGCCCTAAATCCCGAGGAATACGAGCTTCCCCAGTTAGACCCACTGTGGAAGAAGGAAGTTTTTTTTATAGATAAAGGAGCTTTATTACTTAAAAAGTATAAGTATTACACCCAGCCTCTGCATAATCAAGATGCACACAGCCGAAAGAAGTCCGATGTTCCAGAACATAAAACATGAAACAAGGCGCATTACATATCATAATGAGAAAGTGTAAAAACGCCTATGCTGATGGAGGGCCAAGACGCAAATTATGCTGCCATCCATGTCGGGATAAAAAGTTTCTCGCCGTGTCCTCCAGTCTTGTACAGACCTCCATAAATAGGTCTCGATGCCCCACATGTTGCAACTGAGACCACGAACGGAGAGTAGCAGAAGTCCGGTAGATAACCTGCATGAGAGAACAATTTTTATCGTTAAACACCTTGTTATTTCTACACAGCCAAAGCGATCATATTACGGCAATCGCTGCCACTCTAATAAGTTGTTTAAACCTATTGTCCACCCCATTTAGCCAATTGCCAAAAATATTGGCAACGCTTTTGGGAGGATAAATAGTAGAACCTATTTGAATGATTGACCATATAGAACTAGCGAATTTGCACTCAAAGAATAAGTGTTTGATTGTCTCGTCCTTAGGACAGAAGACACACTGTTTACTCCTGTGCCAATTGCGTTTTGCAAGGTTGTCTTTAGTAAGAATAACCCCTCGACGTAAATACCACGCAAAAACCTTGTTGTTTAGTGGGATCTTCATCTTCCAGACTTTCTTATTATTATTTACTGGCACTTCTGGCTGGATTAGTGCAGTATACATAGAGTCCACCGAGAATTTTCCACTATCGTGTAAATTCCACCGAAACTCGTCGGACCCCTCTGTCAAATGGACAGCCGCTAGTCGCTGTAGCAACTCGTGCCAAGCTACCAGTCTCGGGCCTACAAGGTCTCGTCTGAACGTCACAGTTGGATGATTATCCACCAAAACTTGGGCGAGTGTATCGCTCTTGTGACGTCCAAGGACTATATCATACAACGCTGGATATTGTTCTCGGAGTGAGGTGGTACCTAGCCACCTATCTTCCCAGAACCTTATCTCTGATCCATCCTTAATGAGAAAGAACCATATGGGAAGAAGAATTTCTTCGTCGCCATTAGTCCGGACCAAAAGTGGGAATCACCAGGTTTCGAAGTCACCTGTGTTAACGCCTCGATCCTAAGTACTTTCTCCTGAGAAGAGTTTGCCACACCCCATCTTCGGTCAGTAGCTTAAACAGCCACTTACCGAGGAGTGCTCTATTCTTGACTTGTAAGTCATGAATCCCAAGACCTCCATGATCTTTAGGGCGGCACACTACATCCCATTTAGCCAGTCTATACTTCTTTTTTTCACTGTCTCCTTGCCAAAAGAATCTAGATCGAAAGTAATCCAATCGATGCAAAACTCCTTTTGGTAATTGGAAGAAGGAAATCATATACAATACCATATTAGTTAGTACTGAATTTATGAGAACCAATCTACCACCAAGAGATAGCAACTTTCCTTTCCAGCTGCTTAGCCTTTTTTGTAGTCTTTCCTCGACATGTTTCCATTGAGCAATCGTTAACCTCCTAAAATGAATAGGAATGCCAAGATAGCTAATTGGAAACTGGCCAAGCCCACAGCCAAAAAGCTCAGCGTATTGGGCAGCCTCGTCCTGAGCATCGCCAAAACAAAACACTTCACTTTTATGGAAATTAATTTTCAGACCGGAAAGTTGCTCAAACGCTGTCAAAATTAATTTCAGGTTTCGAGCTTTTTCCATGTCATGTTCCATAAAAAGAATTGTGTCGTCGGCGTATTGTAGAATGGACAATCCGCCATCCACAAGATGCGGCACCACTCCAACAATTTGCCCATCCAACTTCGCACGTTCAATGATAATAGCTAGCATATCCGCCACTATATTAAATAGTATTGGTGATAATGGGTCGCCTGTCTCAGTCCTTTCTTGTCTGGAAGTATCTACCAACATCGTTATTAACTTTGATGGCGACACTTCCTCCGGACACGAAACTGTGTATCATTGCACGCCACTCATCTGAAAAGCCTTTCATTCTGAGTGTTTGTTGGAGGAAAGACCATTTGACTTTGTCATAGGCCTTCTCGAAGTCAATTTTTAGGATTACACCATTGAGTTTTTTCCGATGCATCTCATGAACCGTTTCATGCAATACCACAACACCATCAAGTATGTTGCGTCCTTGCATGAAAGCCGTCTGAGTTGGTCTCACAACGTGATCAGCCACCGAATTTAGCCTAATAGTCGCGGTTTTAGTGAATATTTTGAAGCTAACGTTGAGGAGGCAGATAGGTCTATATTGTTGAATCCTTTCTGCCCCCTCCACCTTTGGCAACAAAATTATCTCACCGAAATTTAGGCGAAACAGCTCGAGTTGTCTGGCATGCAATGCATGAAACATCTCGAGCAAATCCGACTGGATTACTTCCCAAAAAGTTTGATAAAACTCAGCAGGGAAACCATCCGGACCCGGCGCTTTGTTGTGTTCCATTTGGAAAACCGCCTTCTTCACCTCCTCCTCAGAAAGGGGGCTGTCAAGTGGTCGTTTTCCTGCTCGGAAACTTGCGGAATATCGTTCGTTTGTGATTCGTCGAGTGAGAAATTATCTGCATCCGGCTCACCAAACAAACTTTTATAATACTTCGTGATGTAGGATTTTAATTGTTCATGGCCTTCGATCGTGCCCTCCTCCTGGATAAGAGAATGAATGAGTTTCTTTCTATGTCTGCCATTAGCAAGACTATGAAAGTATCTCGTGTTCGAGTCTCCTTCCAAAATAAATTGGGCTTTCGACCGTTGATACCACTTAATTTCCTCTTCACGAAGAAGGGCCGCCATTTCAGCATTCGATCGATTTTTTAATTCAATCTCCTGCGTTAATAGCGGTCTAACTTCCGCAATAGCCTCTAACTCATCAATGATAGATGATAGCCGAAGCTTCTCATTTTTTAACTGACCTACCATATGTTTCGCCCAACCTTTCAGGTGTTTGCGCAATGCACTTATTTTGTTATTCCACCTTTGGATTGGGGTAACACCCGGTACTGGTCTCTCCCACACTGCTTTTACCATTTCGAAAAAACCTTCCCTATTCAGCCAACCCAATTCGAATTTGAATTGATGTTTACTAAATAGATTAGGTGTTCCCGTGGATAGAAGTATGGGTGCATGGTCTGACAACGCCTCTATACGTTCGAGGACCCGTACTGAGACTAGTGGGTATTTAATTTCCCAATCCGAGTCCATCAATACACGGTCCAACTTTTCGTATGTTGGCTCTGGTAGGCTATTCGCCCAAGTGAATTGCCTCCCAGTCATGGAAACCTCTCTTAGACTAAGACTGTCAATGACAGCATTAAATAAGAGAGGCCATCTATTGTCAAAACGACCCCTGCTCTTCTCATGGGGGAATCTTAGCAAGTTAAAATCGCCACCTATAATTATAGGATATGGATTGTCCTTTGCCAGATTGACCAATTCCCTAAGAAATGCAGGTTTATGTTCATCCTGGGCAGCACCATACACGACAACAAGAGTCCATTTGAATTAGTCGGCCCTGTTCTGGATATGGAATTTGACATGAAACTCCCATCCGAACTAGCCAACACATCCATAGTCTCTGTTCTGATGCCTAGTAAAATACCCCCAGACCTGCCACGTGGCGGACGTGACTTCCATGTGAAGTCCACCCCACCGGACAAGCGGTTGAGTAGACTCGCAGAGAAGTCACGTTTACCCGTTTCGGAAATTCCCACAAAATCCAACCGATTGTCCCGAATAGAATCAGCAATACGAACATGTTTAGCCAAGTCACGAAGACCTCTGCTATTTTCGAATATGCCATTCATTGGGAAACTATTGGGGTGTGGAGAACTTCGCCTTTTTCCGTGGTGTTTTATTATTATTTTTCTTATGAGATTCAGCTTTGGACTTACGGTCAGACGCTTTCAAGTCATATAATGAACTTAGCATCGCCTCGTCTAAGCCTCCCTCAGATACATCACCCACTAGATGAGTGAGAAGCTGGACATCAATTGTGTCATTTAGCTCATCCTCATCGGGGTGGGTGTTTGGCGACTTACACACGACTTTTGGCTTGACCGTTAACCGGTCAAATTCCAAACGTCTTAGTGCATTTGTCGCCACAACGATCTTTTTGACATCATTACCCAAAGAAAATCCTACACTATTCAACTTAGCAGAAATGCTTGAATCTGAAAATGCAAGAAACGACTTTGGGGTTTTGTTCATACCAGGTTTGTCGAGGTTGTACTCCGCCCTACGGCGCATCGCCTTCGCCATTGAGTCCTCATCCGTCGCGGATGAGCTATCCACAGCGGCCTCGTGTCGCTCGCTCCTCCGCAGCGGTGTCAACACCGGGGACAACAAGGCTGTTGTTGAGCCATCTCCCGGTGCACACAATTGCGAAGGCGCCACCTGGTCGTCGAAGTGCGGAGCAGCAGCTGACTGAAGCGTCGTCGACGACGCTGAATGCTGCTCATCCGCCTTTGCCTCCCCGACGTGGGCCTCGCTCCCAGCAGCGATGGACGCACCTTGTCCGGCCGCCGTAGAAAGCCCAGCGGGCTCCCTGTCCACTGCTCTCGCCATGGGCGACGTACAGCTTGTGGCCGCACGCTGCCCCAGCCCGCCAGTCGGTGAAGGTTGCGCTTGAGGCCCAGCAGCCTTCACAGGACTGGCTGGTGCGCTCTGCATTGCTCCCGGCGATGGATAACTAGTAGCCTTCTCCTGTGCATCTGCTGCGTTGGGTGACAAGGAGCTGTCCACCGCCTGGGCCTGCACCACCGATGGATTTGAGCCATTGGCTCCTGGTGCCATCGAGCTAGCTCGCAGCAGATGTCTATCCTCCAGTACAGAACCACCAACATACACTGTCCCGACAAGTTGTGCCACTATTTCCTTCCCCCTAGGAGTCATCGGCTTCATATTGAAAGGGGTCACCGCAATCCCATGACCGCTATCAACAGAACCGAGTAACGCCACTGTCGACCCCCCCGGCCCCGTCGCATTAGCTTGAGGCATAGGGGTATCTCCATCGGAGGTCTTTGGTGGTTCCGACATGCTTGCATCATTGTGATCCTTGTCCTCCATGCCCTTAGCATCATCATCATCCTTTTCATCCCTCTTCCAAATGAATGGAACAAAATCTGGATCGGCGACATAGTCCACCGCCTCCTTTGTGAACTGGAAAGTATATCCCTTAAGCAGCAGGAATGCATCGGATTTAACCTCCCGTGTCTCAAACAAGTTGGCATTGCGAAGTGCCACAAGTATCCGAACCACATTGTGACGCCGGAGAGCCAGCAAGTCCACATCCATAGTCTTTCCAATGAAGGTACCTACTGCCCACAGACCCAGAAAGTGGCGCACCGAATTGGGCACCCCAGTCACATGCACCCAAGTTGGTGACAACTCCGACACAGGTTCAACATCCTCCGGCTTCCAGATATCAATGGAAATCATCGTTTGTGTCTTTGGAACAACGAACTCGGATCCATTCAACCTCTCCAGGTCCGCCATAGAAGGAAAGTTAACCAGGAAAGAGTCCTCCTTGTACTTAGTGTATGGAATGGCCTCCCAGCGCCAATGATGCTGCAGCGGACAGTATCGAGCAATCATGGACTGGACAACCTCTGCCGACACCGGTGGCCCAGACACCGTCACGACAGCCACAGGGGTAGAGCTCTGGACCAACTGTGGTCTATACACACTATCCGGCAGATGGCTGAACATAGTGTCCTCACATCCGATTCCCCCCATCCCAGCATATGGCTTTGGCACCTTGAGAATTGGGCATCGCAACGTCGGGTGTACCACCCTGTCACAGAAATAACAATGCCTGTCAATCAAGCACTCCTTGGTACTGTGGCTGTCTATCTGGCACGTAGCACATCGCTTCCGCTTCGCCGCAGCCTTCCCTTGAGCGACCGTACCGGCAGCCACAGTTGCAGCCCCGGGCGCAATCGTAGCAGTTGCAGCAGCGCCACCCTGACCAGACACAGCCTCCGCCGCCACGGGCGTCGACTGTTGCATCTTTTTCTTGCCTTTCTTCTTAGCGGCGGCACCCACAGCGGCCGTTGTTCCGACGACAAATGGCACCGTCACGGCAGCGGTTGGATTGATTATCGGCGGCTGCACCACCGAAGGCGCCGCCACTGACTGCCCCATCGCCCCCGAGCCGCCGCCGTTACGCACGGGCGCAGTCATGGCTGCTGCCACCGTCCCTGTTCCGGGCCCCGCCCGTCGGCCGAACAACATCAGAGGCTGAGTCACAGGGAGCGGCACAACAGCTTGTTGCCCTCCTTGCTGCCCGCTCGCCGGTTGTCCCCCCGAGCCGCCCTACCCCGCCATTACCGGTGGCGACGCCGCGGCCTCCGCGAAGGATCGCAGGAGGGGACATGGGGTGCTGGCAGGAGAGGGACGCGGCGTAGCCGAAGGCGGCGTAGGCAGGGGTGGCGGAGACGGCGATGTTGATGCGGCGGGGATGGACACGTCGGAGGCAGCGAGTAGATGCGAAGACGGTCTGTCCTCGTGCGAGGTGAAGGGTTTCCACAACCCTGCGAAACAACGTCCGAGATACGCCCAGGGAGAGGGACGGTCGCGATCGCCCGGCAGATGAGGCCCACCTGTCAGTGAGGAAGGGTTTCGAATTTCAGTCCTCGCTTCGCCGCCGCGATCCGAGCTCGCCGGGGTGGTCTCCGCCGCCGTCGCTTCACCGCCCTCAGTCCTCTGCAAGGAAGACGCTGGCATGAACATCCCCAGAACCGCCGGTGGCGTGGCTCTCGGACGCGGAACAGGTCCGCGCCACCCGAGCCGCACCGGCTTCGCGATGGCGACGCTCGCAGGTGACGCCGGCGAACTGCGACCGCGAGTAGCCTCGGCCCGCCTCCGCGACGACTCCGGTGCCAGATTAGCCGGCATCCCCAGCTCCGGCGCCTTCTCCGCCGCGATCGGCGACACCGAGCGTCTCTCCCATGTCCGGGAAGCCGGGTGGGGAACCCGATCTCGCTCCAGAACTCTTGCTGCAACTCTTCATCGGTCTTCCGCCCCTTCCGTCTCACCGTCGTCCATCCGCCCTGCTGCTCCGCCTCCGCCTCCTTCTCCTCCTCTAACACGTCCATCGCCGCCTCGAACGGGGTCTCGGAGAGGCAGTCTTCGTCGTCCGAGGCGATCCGCCCCTCCTCCAAGCACGAGTACCGTGAACCCGACCCGCACGCCGGCGAGGTAGGATGCGGTGGCGGCGGGAGGCCGTTGGGCGACAGGGTGAGCCGCCGCCGCCGGGCGTTGCTGGTTGCCTCCCTCATCGCCGGAAGAAGGAAGTTAACCACTGATGAAGTTTATTACCAAGCTCAGGCAAGCAAGAAGGCTTTCTTATAAGAGGAAGCATTACTCTGCTGCTGACAAAGAACATGAATTCTGCAACACTTTAGATGACAATAGTGAGAAATAAAGTGTATTATGCCGAATGTCAGAAAGAAAAATCAGTCTTATTACTGTCGATCAATTAAAATGAGTTCCCAGCAAGGTCCATGGATCTGAAGAGCATTGTATTGTACAGATGGATCTTTTCTTTCGAATTTGCTGAAAGATTTCTAGTAACCAATTTTGCTAGAGATGCATGCAGTAAGCATCCAGTATATCCTTTCACAGTCGATTCTGAGAACTTCTGTGACATTTTTTGTGCCAAAAAATGGCTAAAAGGGGACCTACAAATTTTTTAACTTGAAGAGAAATTGTATGTATATACTGTATTAACTCATACACATTACATGAAGCATTGTAGAAAATAATGCCTTACGAAGGTACATAATGATATTTTGAAACAGGGTGCTTCCACAATTGAATTTTAATCTATACTAACAGTGCTTACTAGCCAGGGCTACCCTTCAAAGGACATGCAATATAATAAGTTTCATTATTTTAAATGAGAATTCATTAAGCACGAGCAAGCAATGGTCACCGGTCTAAGTAACCTGTTAACCCATACATATTTTGAAGAAATAATTTTACGTACATTTTAATATCATCCAGTTTTACATAAGTCATCCCAATCAATAATCTCAAATAATAGAATAACAGTCTTGCCAATGCACGGAGCAAGCATAAACCGTTATAATCACCAGAAAATCAATTTCCAACAATAAAGATTACACGAATAATTTTTTAGATGGTACATATGAGGATTCAAAGGGAATATCAGAACTTTTATTCCTCTCAACAACTATAACATCAAATTTTCCAAGGTGAAACGCCAATAAAGATGTAAGAGCTTGGATGTGCTGATGTGATGAAATTCGAGTCAGGAGCGAGATCAAGTGGAAAATTACTGGAAAAAAAACTCGCAAAATTGTACAGATATGCGGCACTAATGTTTAGTTGTTCAATCCTATCACTTTGGCATGTGAATCACACATCGCAAACACCTGTTTTCTAGCATCAGTTCGAGTGCCGTGTTGATGTCACTGAATGGCATATCATGCGTGACAAGGCCATCAACTTCGATTTCCTGAGAAGTTACACAACAGAATGGTCAATGCATATCTGAGATCTATGCTTTTGAAACAATTTATCGCAAACATCCATCATACTAGTACCGGTTCTGCTAAGTCTCGGTAGACTCAGATTTCTAGAAAAGTGCAACTGGGTGAAAAGGTGCAAGTTGCACTTTTCTAAATCGACCGAGACTTAAGAAAATCTCAGTCGACTGGGACTTAAGACTTTTCTACTAGTATTGCTTCCATTTTCCTCCGCCACCACACAACCACCCTAAAGAGGGCATACTACAACAGTACAAATAATGAGTTCGGTTGGTTAATTTAATACTCCCTCCATTCCTTATTATAAGTTGTATTAGGTTTCTAAAAAAGTCAAATTGACTATCTTTGACCAAGATTTTAGAAAATATTATTAGCATTTACAATACCAAATCATTATCATTAGATTCATTTTCAAATAAATTTTCATGTATTACTTTCTTGGTATTTTAGATGTTCATAGTTTTTCCTAAAAATCTTTGTCAAAGGTAGTCAAGTTTGACATTTTCAGAAACCTAATAAACCTTATAACAAGGAACGGAGTGAGTATTGTTAACTGAGTGTATGGAGAAAAGCATAAAAACCCATTTGCTTAGGCAACAGTTTCGGAATTACCTTGTTTGCATACTTCTCCACTAACAAAGGTATATCAGATTTGGGTCTCCATCCTCCAAACAAGGACCCCTTCAGTGTTCTTCCAGAAAGAAGCAATCCATAATGTGCAGAAACTTCTGGCTTTGCTTTGGGTACGCCAAGAGTTACAGTCAGTCCCCATCCCTGTCAAGAATAAAACGTGAGAGGAGAAAATGCATCTCAACATAATAAGTAAACACTTTGGCACAGGGTTACTAGAAATGAAAAATATGAATAGTAATTACATCAGAACAAGATTGCAATGCAGTTGAGACTACTCCAGTATCACCCACACATTCAAAAGAGTAATCAGCCCCTCCATCAGTAAGTCGTTTTACTACCTGCAAGGATGAAGAAAACGTCATTCCTATGTTTATCAAGATATGCAGCCATGTAAGATGACCAATAAGGCAATAATATATCTTCAGAAGCACACGGGGGCAAGGTTACCTGCAGAAACGCCACAGCTCAGCAGGCATATCCTGTCCATGGGCATGGTCGGGCTGACCTTCACCGCGCAACCCGAGTGGACAACCGTGTACTCGCTGAAGCTCGACACCGCGCAGTAGTGGTACACGGGTTTCCCTCCGATTGAGAAGCGGGTCGTCTGGTCGCTGTGCATGACACCCTTCCTCTCCAGGCCGAGCTTCTGGCACATGTTGCTTTTCCCCGATGCACAGTGCTTGCAGCTCATGCATTCCCCGATGAAGACGGTGAGCGCGTGGTCACCGACTTGGAACTCGGTCACTCCTCACCAACACTCTCGACCACTCTATAGTTCAAAGGTGTTCAGATGTCATGTCAGCATTGCAACCTTCAAGCAGCTCACAAGGCAGTGAGAGAGATCGGGATGCGGACCCGGATGCTTCGTGCCCGAAGTTTCTGGGGAACAGGTCGGGCTGCGCCTGAATTTCGGAACAGAACAGATATCAGACAGACAGGCACAGAAAGAATTACCAGGCTCGATGAAGGCAAGGTGGCGTTTTACTTGGAATGGAATGAAATGAAATAAAAAGCAAATGCAGGGGTATTCGAAAGGAAGAAAGCTGTTTGCGGTGCCGGTGCGTACCGTGGACTGCCACTGGGTGACGTCGCTGCGGCAGATGGAGGTGGAGACGACCTTGACGCGGATCTCCATGGCCCCCGGCGGGGCGACCTCCACGTCCTCCATCACCAGCGCCTGTCCCGGCCCCCATGCCACCGCCGCTGCGCGCCACCAAACACCAACGAGTCACTCAGGAGAAACCGGGAAACGCGGACACATTCGGGCAGACAGACGAGCAGGGCTCAGGCGGGGTCGGATTGGTTACCTCGGCAGGTGATGGCCGCCGGAGGGGAGGAGGATGATGCAGCGGTGGCCATTCCGTGCAGATTTGCGTAGTGGTTTCTCGCCTGAGCAGATTCTGGTGGAGAGAAGTCAACAATCTTTGCTCCTTGGTTTCGCTTTTAGTTGGGGGCAGGGTTAGGTAGGAGTCTTCCTGCCACCTACCACCGTTGCTCAGCTACCTGCCTACACAAACAAAACTTGCACAACGAATCGGTGTCAGGAAAGAGCGCGCAAAAACAACGGCTCAAACTTGAAGGTTGCCAGTTAGAGGGAACCAACTCTGTCGAGAAAGCATTATACTTTCCAGATGATCCAGCTTTACATTGCCAAGCAAAGCACCGTAATCTGGGCAACCTCCATAGACATCGACACCAATGGAGAAACACCACATTTTGACTGTGTACTCTAAGCGAAGTTAACACTCAAGTAAAAAAATTCAACACAATTTGTAGCCATATTTGCATATTTCTATACATCCAAAGCAATGCCACTATACAATCATTACATGAGTATAATCAGGGGTGGCCAGTGCAATTGCACTCTATAATGGGTGATATCTGTACAGGTTTGTAGGTTAGCTGGCTAGGTTACCAAGGAGACTGGAGAAAACTGTGAGCTGTTAGTTGCAATGGATACAAAGCTCATAGTCATATCTTTTTCTTGTTTTCGTTAGGTCTGATCATCTGCACAGGAGCAGCTGGAATACGGGCCCACCACTCTCTAAACCGTCTGCGGAACTTCTCCGTGTTCTGCTTCCTTAGTGGCATCTCCCTTGTGTAGACTTCTAGGACTACCATCAGGAGAAGATGCCTGGGAGGCGTCAAGATAACAAATGCAGCTGCAGCAAGAGATGCCACTGCGACCATTTGTGTTGCCTGTGCATGGGAAAGAGATGGAGGTTACCATTTGGCAGATTGATCTCTTTGTAAAGTTAAAGGTGGGTACAAAATGTTGCATGTATATTGGGCTAGAAATGGCTCATATCCAATGAGTCAACTAAATATTATCACTAAGTTGTCTCACATTGCAAAACAAAATACATCGAGCGATAGGCATGTCAAGAGATTGTTTATGATAGGTGTATCAATGTACGGTGATTTTGCTAGGCTGTCTCTCTTATCCCATCAGATAATCGGAAGCAACAGCAAAGACAAACCTTTGGAACAGCTGCAAACAAGATAGCTCTGAGCTTGAGAAGAACAATGTTTACAGTCTGTAGAGTTTCTTCCAACTTGGATATAGCATCCTGCAATGTCAAGATTTGCTCAACAGGATTCTTACTTGGAGGAGCTCTTACTTCAAGCACTTCCAACAATTTTCCTTCTCCACTGTACTTATGCCACATCATAACTATAGCAGAAACTAGGAAAACAGAGGGCACGGTGTAATTGAAAAGCCCGCTACACAACAAAGAACACACATAGTAAGAAACATAATATATGTAAGCATACTTGATAAGATCCAACAACCACAACAAAATTACCTTTGAATAATATACAGGATAAAAGCTAAGAACAGAAATGATTTCACAGGATCTTCCCACTTGGTTAAAGAGTTAATAAGTTTGCCTGCTTGAATAATGGGGAAAAGTAGCTCCTGCAATATAAGGGTAATCTATCAGAACTCGAGTCGTGGTACTGGTGTACAGCAATATAGTACCATATAGGTGCTGACCAGCCAAGGGAAAACATGTGTGATGCAGCAGTACAACTATTACATGAATATAAACAAAACCTGTGACGAACTAGTGCAATTAAAATGGAGTTGCATACTTGCATGGGTGAATAGAAAAGGGCATCGGAAAACAGCATTGCAGGCATGAAAGATGGCACAATTTTCTAATACATCACTCTGTTACAAAACTCAGAGTATGGATTACATATCTGCTGATCCTAGTCACCTAAGAATTTCTCTTCCTATTTCATTTGGCGGTAATGGATGTATACTTGGAACAAAAGAACAAATACATGAAAATGAATCATCATGAATCAAGATTGTGAACCATGAATCTATTCAATAAGCATAGACATACGCTTGGCCCTTTGACATTGTTAAAAGTGCATCGTGTACACCAAAAAATAACTATTACAGGGAAACACAAATATACTTTTAAGATCGTACGCAAAGAAAACAGTGCACTTCAAAGGTTCCACCAAAAAATCATAATAACAGTACATAATGATCATCTTGGACTGCACAAAAACAATACTAAAGAACTTCTCATAAAAAATCATATAAAACTTTAAATACATAACATGACATAATTTCCCCTCAAGTTTACCACTCTTATACTCCCTCCGATCCGAATTTATTGTCGCCAGCCCTATACAAACTTGTACAGCCGTAGCTCACCATTCACGTCAATTATTTCGGACCAGAGGGAGTACCATTTTAAGCGAACGTCTGATCATATGTTGCAAACACTTTGAATTATGTTTTCAAAATTTTGAAGTAAGATTTTTGAGTTTTTTTTCAAATGCACAGGTATCCGAACCAATAATAGGAGCGTATGCTCCCAAGAGCATAATATCCATGTGAAGAACTAAAACATTTACCAGATCCAAACTACATATTATCTATTGAACCCAAAGCAATAAAAAACATGGCTCTACCAAATTTAAAAAGCCATTCAAGAGAACAATTTAAACTGATTAATATCAACACACCTGCATGAGGGCAAGATTTGCATCAAGACCTTCCACCTTTACTTGATCAACCGTAGCACGTGCTGCCTCTATTCTTTCAGAATAACAAAATGACTCTTCCAAAGCAGCCTCAAGAGATTTTGTTACGCCAACGCAAGCAGCACAAAAGCTTATCTCTTTTTCAGTCTCATCTTTTCTATTCCGCAAGATAAAACCCATTCTAGAGAGAGCATATAATGCAAATGGTACAGTATGAGTCTTCGACGTTCTGTTAACTGCTGATACAGTTGCCAAATGGCTCAACGTAGTGTCCAACAGTTGAAAGTAGTTATTATATAGGGCCTCTAATACCATGTCTCCTTTTGGGAGCTTTTCTGCTAAGCTAAAAGTGAGTGTTGTCTTGAAGTGAGAAGGAGCAATATGAAATACTTCTTTTACAGCCGAGTATCTCAAGATGCCCAGGATAGCTTTTGAGAGTGCTTCCGCTTTTTGAATATCTTCAAGATTAAATTTCCTGATGAATTTATTCACCTGCATTACTTCACGAGTGATTGCTAACCAATAGTTTCTTCGTGAGGGTCCTCCTAACTCAGGAAAGTCAAAATAGATTGGTTCTGTTCTGCAAATAAGGTGTTGTTAACTTTTTTAAAGACAAATGAAAATACACCTGCGGTCCTCAGTAAAATAGGTATTAGAGAACCCTTCCTTTTTTAATACTTACAGAGTGTTTGACTTGTACATCACAGCTTTATCAAATAGGCGAACACCCAATGGTCCAGTAAAATCACGTTTAATCACTTGATTTGAATCTTTTGCTAAATCATATTTAACAATCTTATCACCATAACCCACTCTGATACTCTGGAAATACAGAGCGTGTGTTGTTAGGATCAGCGTTCCTGCCAAAAAGAACGGAAATATCAATGACATCCCAAAATAAAGTATGGCTGCAAATTGAGAAGTTAGATGCCAGCCAACTAATTCACCTGGCCAAGCTGATATTCCAATATGCTGCAATACAGGATAAATAGGCCTATCTCCCTCAACAGCTAAGATACACTCCCCAGTATTAAGATGAAAATTTGAAGCAAGTGGTGACTGCATGATTCCTTTGACAGATTTGAATACCCTAAAAAATAACACAAAAATACGCTTAATATATTTCTTAAGACAACCAGTCAATCATAGATTCATAGCACAATGCACTACTAATACAGTATCGGTTCTACAAGAACACCTCGTGCTGTTAAACTGCAGATGTGGAGTGTATGAATTTGTTCTATTTAACTCAAAACAAAGCAAAGCACAAAAAGAACAGCCAGTGATAGAAAGTTATTTATGCATTAATTCCATAAAGACATTTACAAAAGGCAGGGCAAATACATATGGACTTTGATGATATGTACAATTGTAACTCTTACCGGTCTAAACTTTTGAGATACTTGTCGTATACGAAATAGTGTAACCGGCCACCAGATGAACATGTTAGTGCATCAAACAGATTGTGGACAGTAACCAAGTCGGCTATTATTGGGCACGAAGGCGCTATTCGTTTAAAAGCACTTAACCCAACTGTCTTCATTTCATTGACCTAAAAGTGAACAACATTAGAACATGTGTTCGCACATGAAAGCAATATGATCCTGGCAAAAAAAATGATGTTTCGCAAAAAGGAACTAACTTGAACAGCTAAACTTGTGGAACTTGCATAGAAAATTGATCCCTCATCTTCATCTTCAATCTCCACGGCATTACGCAAAGTATCCTGGCCATCAAGATAAAATTAGAAAAAGTGACGAATTTCATAAATTAAATCAATAGGCTGACTTTTCTCTTCAGAAAATACAGACGAGAGATCATTTATATATTTTTGGTTAAAAGAAAAGAGAAAATGGCATCTTATGACCAAGTACAGAAATGAGATCTCTCACATTTTCTATCAATTCATCCTCAGCACCTGGGTTTTCCCATGCAAGCATCATATCGAACATTAAACGACGAAGATCCTTATCAGCCAAATAGTCTGGACGTGTTGTTACTTCATGAAGAGCTTTGTGGCAGCAGTACTCTAATAGCTCTCTTGCATATGTATTGGGTTCCTTATGATTATCTGGGAAATCGGCCTCAAAACTTTGCTGCAAGTTTTCAGTTGCAAGAGCAAGAATCCTGAAATCGTAAAACGGAGGAAACTAAGCACTTCACTTCAGAACTAAGCATTTTGAGAGTAACTGAAGTAGATGCTTGTATGAATAAAACCGTATGACTGGAAAAACTTGAGAGGACATAGGGTCATGTTATGTCTTTAAAGTTACAGAATTCTATATGAGCTAATTTTAGATAGCACCTGAATTTTGATTAGGTTACTCAATTCTTTTCGTATGCTGCTTCCTCCATTCCTTTCATAGAACGCCGGGTCTTACCCAATGCATAATTTATCAATTGATGTGCAGGCTAGCAACGTGGGGAAGTACAAAATACAGGTGTACCCGATTCATGTGAAGAAAGTCAATGGTCATACACCAAAACCATTATGCTAGTTATGAAAGTCGGACAAATCGACCGAATTTGGGGCAAGCTATCAGCAACAGGTGCGCTGTGATTTCAAAACGATTTTGCTATGTATGAACTATTCGAGGAGAAGAGCAAGCAGTAGGTTACTTCAATCAAACGTCTATCTCCCCCTCTATCCCCCTACCGGAGTGAATTTGCGGTTCGGGAGGCCATACCCTGCGCAGCGGGCGACGACGGAGTTGGCGATGGAGGAGAGCTGCGGTATGCTTCCATCGGCTGCGCCGCGGCCGACGCCGGTCTCGCCGTCGGCCGCCGCGGATGAGGTGGTGGTGGAGGCGGCGGCCGACTGGCTGGTTAGGCGGGCGAGGAAGGTGCGGATGGGCTTCTCGCGCACCCACGTCTCCACGATCCCCATGACCCCTGGCGCTTGGTTTGATTGGACTGGAAGGAAGCCTTCTCCGTGCTTTGGGGGCTTTGCTGCCTCTTGGTGTTCTTTTTGTCTTCCTCTTCCAGCGCCTTGTGCCGGTCTGAAGGGTGCGCCGCACGGAGGCTGAGTTGGCGTCCACGGTCACGGTCAGGCCATGAAGACAAGTGGAGGGAGGCCTTGCTGACTGGGTGAGAAATGGCTGAACACAGGATTCAACTGAAACTCATGGCTTCTTTGGATTTTGCAGGAGTTTCGGTTAGGTCCTCTTTGGATTATAGGAATTTATAAAGTTTTTATAGAATTCCAATCCTTATTTTTTCTTCTTCTAATGTATTGTCTTTGGATCAAGAGAATGTAGCTGACTAAATTGCTTTGAACTGGAATCATATGCTTCATTTCCCTACAAATTTGAACATCTACTCCATATTTGTTAGACTCAAGCGCGTAGGATCGATAGCATTTACTTGTGTTTTTCAAAGGACTATTTCTGTAGTTTTCCCGAGAAATCTGTTTCATCCCAAGGACTATTTCTATAGGGTCCTTGTTGCAGTTTCTAGGGTCTGTGTTGTAATAGTCTGCTTTCTCACGGACCCTATTGTAAGATGGTCTGGCACCGCTATTATTTTCGCGAAAATGCAAAAAGCATTGCGTTCCGATGCATTGATAGATAGAAGAGTTATTTACAAGTCTATAGAGAAGCCACCCCACACCATACAACTCAACCTAACGACCTAAACTAGGGGAGAAGATGTGCGAGACCGCGGGGCTCTGCGCTCACCCAAGAATGAGCCTCAGTCTTGATGGTTTCTCCATCAAAGAGCTAACTGAGGGATGTGCATTGTCGAAGACAATCGCGTTCCGATGCTTACAAATCCACCATGTCGTGAGCATGATCACCAAAGAGATGCCCTTACACAGCAAGCCGGGGTGGAGTTGAGTACCCAAGGACTATCAATCCACGAAATCGTCCACAACCGGCGGCCTAGATGTCAATCGTATCTAGGAAAGCACCTCATGCCAGATCATCCGACGTGGGTCATCGATTCCGCCGCTTGGTCGCACATTGGGCAGTTGGCTTGATGCGGTAGTTCTCGAGGTTCTAGTCTCTCACCCGTCCAGCAACGATCCAAACAAGCCAACCACACGAAGAATTTCACCCTAGCTGGTGCCCAAGTCTTCCCAATTGAACTTCCAAGTATATCTGGGCATGGGCAACCCGGCCCGAACGGCCCGACGCGACGTCGGGCCGGGTCGGGCTTGCACATCGGGCCGGGCTCGGGCCTGAATTTCGGGCCAGATACACAGGTCGGACCGGGCTCGGGCCTATCAAAAACAGGAAATCAGGAAGGGGCGGGCCGGGCCGAGCGGACTCTGCCGGGCTCGGGCCCGATTTCTGCAGCCTGACTGTCGGGCCGGGCCAGGCTCGGGCCTGGGTTTTTCTGCGATGGGCTTTTTTAGGCCCGGCCCGAGCCCGGCCCGAGAAATGCCCAGGTATACTTCCAAGATCTTGATCTACCGCCCCAAGGAACAAGGGCATCAGACGTCCAGCGCCAGATCATCCCGCCAGGCTGCTCGGATAACTGCACCCCGTGGAGAAAGATCCTGATCGGATAACTACACCCCTTGGAGAAAGATCCAAGTCTGGCACCGCTATTATGAATGACAGTATCTAGGCCCTTTGGGGCCTCCCCGGAGTCCCGGTTAAAAGAAAAACACACATGGATTTTAGAGGATCGAGGGTAGGGAGTAGATAGATAAATGAAAGTGTCTCAAAGAAAAGTTAAAACAAGGTTTAATCTCATGTATGAATGGGTTCAACAGGAATTTGGTAACCCTAATCCTACAATCCAAATGGCTTCCATAAAAAACTTCCTCAGATTCAGACCCTCACAAATTACTTTGAAAAATCCTACAATCGAAAGAAGCACTCAATTGTTTCCAGCAATTAGGTTTCTATCCACGAAAAGTCAAGCCCGGGAAACTGATTATGCTATATTCTGCCTCATGACTTACGACAAGAAGCAAAGCAAAGACACCGTCATGTCACCAATAAGCATTATGACCTGCTTTTCGATACTGGATACACTGAAATATGCTCTTATCTTAGCTTAGGATAAACGTGACACGGCGGGAATCAGACTAATGCTCGATAGCGTAAAACTAAAACTTTACATTTTTCTTCTGGCTCGAAAAATGCTAAACAAGGGGCAATTGGATCATTAACTCTGTAGCCTTCACAAAGCTTCACAAGCTGCTCCAGGCTCACGAAATGACAAACAAGGGGACCTCACGTGTGCTAGCTTAGAGCCAAAAGAGACAAATTTACAGATTTCTCCAGAAGTTTCTGATCCCAGAAGCAAGTGATTTCAGGCTCCCTAAGAGACCTGTCTTGGCTGATCCCTGCTGCTCAACCTCGGGGTTCTCTGGGTTCTCTTCTCTGCGCAGCATAAAGAGAGACAAAATATGAACAGGACATCCAGCATTTACGTATACAAAAAGAACTGAAATATCCAGCATGTTTGTATCAAGCAAATTGTAATCAATAATGCAATCCAGTAACACATTCCATTTATAGCCAAGCAACTCACGAATGGAAACAATTTACGATTTTTATACAAAGCTAGTGCACATATAGTGAATATAATATGGGGGTTGAGCTTTTCAATCAAATGACTTGGTCAAACTGTAAATTAACCATGCTCAGCAGGTATCTGAAATAGAAATTAGTCAAATTCAGCGGTTAGAGGAGTTTCAACACAAAAGAAGTGAAGTAATATGTTCCTAGCATTCTGAAACCCAAGTAGGGATGTTAAATATGTCCCAGCGCAGTTCCCAGAGTGCCTGTGGCTCTGTTTTTAGTTGTTTCCTAGTAGTATTATGCTGGGAAGTGCTCTCGGAATCACAGGTCCAGCCACCTGAATCCTAAGTTGGTTCGGATCAACTGATGTTTCTGGGTAAAATTATCAAGTCACAAGTTCGCGATGCTTGATAACATGGGACTATTTTCTCAGTGACCAGAACCGATAGGATTTCGCAACAGGATGATATAAATTGGAGGAATACCAGCTCTGACAAGTAAAAGGTGACTATACTGTCCCATTGCCCAGCTATAGATAATACTGAAAACTCAATCGGATGCAAGCATATTTATCATAATAATGTATAAGAAATGATTTGCTGATACATTTGATGTAATCACTATTATCAATATAAGCATTTAGCGATTTAGCATGTAACAGAAAATACCTGTCAAGTACATTTCCCTTGATCACCTTGCCACTTTCAGTTTGATCGGATACGGTTGGTTCACTTGGATTCTGGAAATTTTCCACATTGTTCACATGCAACTTGTTAACTTCGGTTTCCCCTTGACGATTCTCAAAGTCTGATTTAGTCTCTAGTTCCAAAGGTATGGGAGCTTCAATCTGCATATGCACCGTAATTTTGAGGAAAATGGCTAAAATATCTTGTCAACATACAAAATAACGGTCTTGGGAGAATATTTGAAGGGCATAACATTAGAACCTTCATGCTGTCGATTTCTGCTTGTTTTGATACAGTGGGGTCATTTGCATCTGCAGTACACAAATCTTGATTGGCAATTTTAGTTTCTCCATCATAATGAGAGGATTCTTGTGATTCTAGAGATCTATGTGGTTCATTCTGCAGGACAACATAATATTAGGCATATGAAAATAAAGAAACCCAAGTATTGTTCGAATCATGTTTCCAGTTGCCCCATTGAAACATTGAAGTGTAAGAAAACACGGCAGAGGAATAGTTGAAACTAGAAGAGAACAAGGAGTGTATGTTTTCCATGATTACCGTGCCGGTAGCAGAATCTTTCTGGGAAAGGAGGGTGTCAACTTGATCCTGTTTTCCACTGAAGTATTGAGGGTTGAACGAACTGTTTGCACTCACCTCCTTGGGCCTTAATTGATCAGCACATTCAGCTGTCTCGTGTAGCTGAGCTGCCTTAGAGTCATCCAACTGCATCTTTGCCTGATTATAATTCAGGCCAAAAGATATGGAACCTTCAGTCTGAATATGTATGATAACATTGAGAAAAATAGCTGCAAAATCTTGTGTGTGCACAGAATAATGGTATTAGGAGAACTTTTGGAATGCATAGCATTACAACCTTTGTGCCGTCAATTTCTGCTTGTCCTGATACAATTGAGTCATCTGCGTCTGCAGGGTGCAGAATTTGTTTGGTAACTTCAATCTCTCCATTGTATTGCGAAGAGCCTTGTGACTCTAGAGATCTCCCTGGTTCATTCTGCAGGACAAAATATTATCAGGCATATGAAAATAAAGACATCCAGGACAGTGTTAGAATCATGTTTCCAATTGCACCATGGAAACGTTAAGCTGAAATAAAGCGCCCACAGAACAGTTGGAAAATAAAGGTGAAAAAAAGAGTGTACGTTTTTCATTACAACAGTGCCAGCAGCAGAATCTTTCTGGGAGGGGAGTGTGCCATCTTCATCTTGTTTTCCATTGAAGCTTTGGGTGTTGAATGAACTGTCTCCACTCTCCTCCTGGGGACTTGATTGCTCAGCACATTCATCTGTCTCATGAGGCTGGGCTACCTTAGACTTATCAAATGGAAACTTTATCTGATTGTACTTTACTTCCAGGAGTACATCCCTCACTGTGTAATGACCCCCTCCAACATGTTGACGAATCATAGTGATACTCGGAAATTTACCATCATTTGATGCCTGATAACTGCACTAAACAGAAGTACCCAATGTAAGACTAGTGGGTATCACTGGATCAGAGACAAAGCAGAAGCTATTCCATATCAATCGACACTTTTGACCAGAATTTTATACTACAGATTATGCAGAAGTTCCGCTACATTTATCCTGTTGGTTTCTAGTTCTCAAAATGCAACCAGTGAAACAGCACAAAAATGACAATTCTCAGACGCAAAATCAGCTAAAATTATCATAATTGAAGCCAAGGAATAACAATCGCAAATTGCTACTGAGCTAAGGCCACGTACATCTCAACAAACTCCTCTATCCTGGCCTTCCTTTCTTTTTTCGATAGCGATTCCCTCTTCTTCTGGCCCTTGGGTGGGTCCTGAGAAGACAGCGGCGCCGCGTGCGCCTTCCCTCGCCATGTCCGGTACCACGGTCTTGCGACCGCGCCGGAGACGCCCGAAATCACTGGAGAGAAAAGGGATAATCGGAACAAAACATCATCAGCTCGAACAGAGTTACGCGCCGCCGGAACGAGGCGCCCCATTTGAGGGTCGGTTGCTTACCCCTTCTGGAGGCGGCGGCGGTGGAGAGGCGCGCGAACGCCTGCATCGGAGAGGGGGATGGCGGATTGAGGAGCAGGGTGGTCTTAGGGTTTCATGGAGGGGGCTGATTCGAGCGAGGGTTTAGCTTGGTGGGGAAGGCGAGGAGGAAAGGCGACGGCGAGGCGGCGAGCGACGGCTGGGGTTAGACGGCAGGGCCCGCCAGCTGGTGCGAGCGGGCCGGCGTGTGCTTGGTGGCTCTTCCGCACGAGCAATCAAGGCCGGCCCACGCAAGTTAAAACAGTCAACAGCTCAAACTGGCCGGTATGGTTCGACCATTAGACCAGAAAACGGCCCCAACGACAAGCCATTGTTCCAAACTGCCTGAAAATGCGTTCAACCACAACTTTCGGAGTATGTTCGGAGACGCCGGACAACGGCCGCTCCGGCAGGTGGGCGCCACATGCCAGCGACCGGCACCAAAATCCTTCCACATTGCCATCTGCCGACCGCTAAAATCTAAAATTTTCCCTCCCGCGACGAAAAAATGCAACATGGGACGATGAGATAGATGACGAGAGGATGGTGACGCCGTGAGTTAGAGCATCTCCACCGGCGCACCCAGTAGCGCTCTCAATAGGGTTATTGGGCGCGCCGGCACGACAACGCCCCCCACGGGCGCTCCCAATAACGACAAAGTTGTCAGACGAGCCAAATAGAGTGTCCGGCAACCCCGCTTCGCTCCCTACTCTTCGGGAGGCAAGCGGGCGTGCCGGAAACCGCGGCAACGCGTGCCACATCAGACCGGTCCACATGTCATCCAGTATAGCACGCGGGTGCACGTCCAGAGCGATCCATTGACGGGCTTTCTTGTGGCTACGGCGTCCATGTGTGCGTCGTGTGTGCACAGGGACACACTCAAAGACAGACACATACACATTGGGGCACGCACGATAGCCACACAAAAGATCTCGTGAGTGGATCCACTAGTGCCATAGTGGTCAAGCTATCCACTCATGGTATCTTCTGTGGCTAGCGCGTGCACAGTTGTGTGCACGGTAGTGTAACGTCCCAAAATTATTATAAGTATTATTATTTCAAAAATGAGGGCCAACAAAAACTTTTGTTAAAATTATATGTGTTGATTGCATATTGTTGTTTGTGATAATTATTTCTTGTTGATTGTGTGTTGCTTGCTCTAAATAAAAACTTGGAGAAAAGAAAAGAAATAAAACAAAAGTTAAAATAATGAAAATCATGTGACAAGTGTCACACATATCTCCAAGTGTGAATTTGATGTTTTCTTCAAACAAAATTCAGAGGAGTGATAGTAATCACTCTCATTTTATTCTCACCACTTTTCTCTCTCAAATATTAATTTCAAAAATCTAAATTTAAATTCCAAATCTTTCTTTATCTTATTCAAATCACAAAATGTGCTATGTTGCACTTGTCAAATAAAATCCAACGCAGCACCACAAATCATGATAAATGTGTATAAACCAAATTAGGAAAACAAATTGCAAAAATTCAAATTTGAATTTGGCTCTGGCATTGTGTCGAACACATGGTGAGCACGAACTGTGTTCTTCCTCAAATTGATTCAATCCGAACCGAATTCGAGCAAATTAGTGCTCGATCGAGCTAGCCCATGCCTGCACTCTCTCCCTCTAGCCTCACTCGCCTCGCCGCGCTCGAAGGAGCCGAAGAAATGGGTCGGAGATAGGGAGGAACGCCAGGGGACAGCAGCCGCGCACGCACGTCGCCATGGTCGGCACTGTGGCCCCGGAGGTGGCGACGCCGTGGTAGCTTAGCATCGTGCCCCCCCTCTCTTCCTTACTCCTCTGCACCCTCTCAGCGCAGCGGAACGTCCAGCAGGAACCCGCATCCGAAGGAACTGCGCCGCACCGTGCACGTCGAGCACCGCCCAGAGCACGCCATGGCCGTCCCCCACACGAGCAAGCTCGGCTCGCCGCCACGCCACCAAACTTGCTCCCCTGCACCTCGACACCGTAGCCGCACCTCATCGCCTCCTATGGCGAGCCCTAGCACCCCCTGGACCTCTCCTGCACCCAGGCCACCGTGGACCGAGCTCGGTGCTTAAATAGAGCACCCGAGCCTCGCTTCCTCTCCACTCCACCCCACTGCCTCTCCTCTACTCCATCACCTCTCGTGCACCGCCAGGAGGGCGGAGCCACTACTGCGAGGCCGCTGCAGCCCGCGTTCTTCTCCGAGCTCGGCCGTGCCCGAGGTAGAGGACGATCACGGACACGCCGTGCTGCCCTCTCTTTCTCTCCTCTCTGGCCCTCACTCGCATCACCATTAGCACCGCACTCACCCGCCGCATTTTCCCTCTGTTTCATGCACAGAAGCGACGCAGGGAGCTCGCCGGAGTTGGAGCACGACCGCGGAGGAGCAGCCGCTCGTCGCCAACGCTAGGAACCTCCCCAGCAAGCACGAGTCCGCCCACGAGCTTCCCCGAGCCTCCGCCGTCGTTCTGCATCATCCCCACCGTCCCCGAGCCACCCTAGGTGAGCTATCCCATCACCTCGCCGTCGCCGGAGCCACGGCGCCGCCCAAATAAGGTTGTCGCCGTTCGTCGCCGTTGTGGGCGAACGTGGGCCGTTAGATCTGTGATCTACGGTAGCGTACCGCTTCAGGTTAGAATAGCCACTGACGAGCGGGCCCCGCTCATCAGATTTTTAAACATTTCCATACGCGCGTTGAGTCACTGACGAGTGGACCCCACCCGTCAGCAATCTCAACATTATCCAGAACAGAACAATTTTCTAATTTAGTTTCTCTGGAAATTCAGTACTGGCATCAACTTTAAAATGCAATATCTTGAGATTTACAAATCCAAATAAATCAAATCCAAATGTTCTAAAAAGCTTATGAAATTGTTTAACCAACCCAAGTGGTTTCATTTCATTTAGATAAATAATAAAAGTGTATTATTAAAAATGCCACAGAAGGTTTTAAATCTAAAATTGTTTGTTTCTGATACTCTGTTAAGCCAAATAATTCCAAACCAATTTTGTTAGCTTGGTACTGTGATCCATTAGCTACCCTAATTTTGGTAGAATTATTTATGCAATAATAATTGTTTAGTATAAAGTTGAAATTAGAACACCCTTCTGCACTAAAACAATTAAAGATGTTTAATGGTTAACCGAAATGATTTAGGACCAATTTTTTTAGGTCACAATTAGTCATGTTTAGTTACCCCTAAAAGAATTTAATTTTAGGATCAACAGAACTTAATTGGTAGCTAAAACTTGATTATTAAGTTACTAGATTAAAACAATTATGTAGCGAGTTTGGCAACTCCAATTGATCGAAACTAAATTGTGTTGTCTTTTACACATCAGTAGCTTTCTGTAGAAATTTAGTTTGTATTTTTGTGACCAACAGAACTCAAGTTGTGTAATTAAACATGTTCAACAAGTTTTTGCCATAATTAAGACACAATTAAATAATGGTTAATTCAATTAAATTGAAACTAAATTATGTTGTTTGATGTGTGCAGTGGCTATTTAGAGCAATTAATATTGTAATGTTGTGATGTTGATTGAGTAGGTTAGTGATTATTTGTATTTGTTTGTTTATTAATTAGATGAGAGCGTTGTCGGATTTATCGAGGAAGGGGAATTTGTTGAACCTGAAGATCAAGACCAAGGTCACTTTGCCGAGCAAGGCAAGCTACTCTCTGAGCTTGCAACCCAAATATATGCATCTACTTTGATAACATGATTTACTCTTAAGGCAAAGATTTTCTAAAAACCTTTCAAAAGTATATGGAAATTATTTTGCCACCCTATGTAGAAGTATAAGATAGTTGATATAAAATTATAGGATGGGAAAAATAAATATGGTTTATTCAAAACTCCTTTGAAAATACTTGTGTGGTTATGAAATGCCGAGATGTCGGTATTGAACTGGAGAAATGGAGAATGGTGATGTTTATGAAAAATGCACAGTGTGTCCTAATACTATGACGACCAATCTTACCCTGTGCGACCACATTTACCCACATATGGGAAAAGGGCTTAGTCATATAATTTGCTCATATTAGTATGGAATGCCTCATCGACGGAGATGGCTCCGTTATGCATGAGGGGATGGTTTGGTGACCTACCCCTGACCTGGGTCCTCGCTCAAACTCTATGGAAAGATAAAGAGGAGGATTGAAGACTTCACCATGTGGTCGCCGGGAAAAACTATGAGTCCTCCCACTTAGATTCCGACAGGCTGGGTTAAGTGTGGATGGGAAGTGTCATAAGGGCAGGGTCCTATTCTAGCATGAGCACAGGACAGACTATGGTCGGTGACTCAACTTCGCATACACCTTGTATGGCGGGACGTGGCTGACACGATGAGTTACTGGATGGGTGTGGGAAAAGCGTGCTACCTCTGCAGAGTGTAAAACTATTCGAATAGCCGAGTCCTAGGATATGGACAGTTGGAAGGCTGTCCTAAGACCATGTGCAAGTTTTTGAAAGACTTTGAGTTTTAAAAGAAAATGAAGTGGAGAATGTTTCATACACCTATACCAACGGATCGGTATGAGGTTGTTGGAAGAAAGTGGACCATGACGGGCTATGGTCGAAAAAAGGAGGAGTTTTGGAGAAACAGATAAAATGGTGATTTCTTTAAAAATAGTTATAAAACTCTTCTTACCTTTTTCAATAAAGATATAGAGATGTTTAAATAAATAAAATGCTGCAATTAAAATAAAACTAGTGCATACTCATGTTGGGGTAGTTTGCGAGTACAATCAAATGTACTCATATTGGTTTTGTCCCTGACTATTGTCTTAGCCAGACTTCGAGGAGCACTACGCCGAGGAGGAGTATGGTGACTTCTACGCGAACTAGGGATCTCCATAAGTCAGCTGCCTGTCGGGTCGTCGATAGGATTTGATGTCTAATACATCTTAGCTTCCGCTGATATTTTGGTTTGGCCCATGAAGGCACCTATGTAAGACTTCCGTACTCGATGTTCATACTGGTGTGGGAAGAGAAAAAGGTGGAACTAGGGGGAGCGGGGTGATGTACATACTCCAATTTCACGTGACTACCAACTCGATGTTCACATGTTTATCAAAACTCTTCCGTTGACTAGTGGTAGCCGTGCATATGCGCATAAGGGCCAGGTCTCGGGTTCGAGTTCTCACTTCTACCTTAATGACAAAGCCGGGGTGGAGTCCCCCCTCCGGTCTTGTTATTTGATGTTCACATGTTTATCAAAACTGTTCGAAGGAACGATTGGATCGGGGATAATCATGGTGACATTTGCTATGTAAATAGCCAGAAGTGTGACAGCATGGTAGTGTAACACGGTCATGGATTCATGTGAAGATATGAGTGTCCCATGTAAAAAAAGAATGCAGACTTGGTGCACCCAGTGAAGATTTGAAATTTAATTTGAGTTTCAAAAAATCAATAAAAATTCCATGGATACATACGCGTGCTCTATATGTATATGGAAATTTTCGGTGAAAATATATTCATATTTTGAGCCAGAGAAAAATAACAAAATTGTGGACACAATATAGGGAAAATATTAGGTTGTATTTGTAAGAAATTTTTCTTTTTTGTGTAGCCCAAAATATAATTTTTTTAACGAAATTTCTTGTGTCCACACATAATGTGTATATATCTTCGTGTACCAATTTTCAGATTTTTTGAGACCTAATGGTATGGTTTTCAAATTTTTCAAAAAGACGAGCTCTAGTGAGCTCGGGAGTCACTACTGATTCCGGTAAAGAAAATGCTAGTTAATTTAAGACTATGCGTAATACAATGATAAAAAAGAAACGGTTTTGCTAATTCTCAATCGAGTGAGAATTAGTTTAGTTCTCATTCGCATGACGTTATTAGTGGACTTGCAACTGATTCAGACCATTTAATTTGCTTCGTGATTCGTGCTAATCATGAGTTGCAAATCAAACTTGTAACTGAGATTGATTACGTTATGTGAATGGGAATTAAACTAATTCTCATTCGACTGGGCGTTAGAGAGACAAAAAGAAATCGACCTCAACGCTAGAAGCCTCCATCCACGTGCACGGCGCACACTTTGTTTACTCGACCGCTTGTTGCTAGCATATGAAACTGATGACTGATTTCTCCTGCAACTGCAAGGACGCACCAGATTAGTAGGGTAACTCACGCACGATAGCATATTGCCAAACCCTCTCCTTCCTCTCTCTTGGAACATCTAAATGGACTCCTAGTTTCTAGTTCGAGTTACTCTCACGTAGTAGCAATGAAGACGGCTTTCTTGATGTTGATGGTGATTCCGCTCGCGCTCGCCGCCCGAGAGAGCGGCACCATCACCAGCACTCCGGCCGCCGTCGTCGACCGTGAGCAGCCGGCAAACGCCCTCATGCAACAGCAGGACTTCGAGACCGGGTGGCGGGCCGCGGCAAACGAGGCAAAGCTGAGCATCATCAGGGGCAGACAAGGATGGTTCCTGGAGAGGCACGCCGGCGACGGCGAGGTGCGTTCCCGCGGCGGCGTGCAGGCGGAGGAAGGTGATCTGCGTCAAGAGGTGTTACACGGCGCGGTCACGCCTCGCTCGCGTCCCGCCGGCCACCAAGTGCGTCATTAGGTGCAAGAAGTGCGTGCCTACCTGCTGATGCTGAGTCCTCCTGTACGTGCGTCCGTCAGCCTAGCATTGTGATGCCTTTCGTTGTAAGTTATCAATGTTTTTCGCCAACAAATGTGATGTGTTTTCTTTTGCTTAGTCTCCTATGCATTCTGACACGTTTCTCGCGATGGTCTGCGAATGCATGCACTTAAAATCAGAGGCAATGAGTCTCAAAAAAAAAAAAAATCAGAGGCAATGCAGTAGTGGCAGAAGTTTCAAATTCAATTCAGGCATACTACGAACTAAAAATGGAATTCCTGGCATACAGATTGAACCACCAAACAACTAAAAATAAAGTCAGGTTTTTTGTTTTTGTTTTGCGATTGGGTGTGCAAAGTCTGAATACCAACTTACAAAAAATCAGAAAAACAAAAGTGCTTTCATTGAGAGTTGAACTCAAGACCTCCCGCTTACTAAACGGGTGCTCTAACCAACTGAGCTATGAAAGCTTTCACAATTATTTTGATATATTACTCTATATATTTGCAATTATTCTCTCATCAAATGTCAAACAACCCATAAACACATATACGGTTCGTTAATAATGTCGCCAAGAAAAGATAACCCAGCTCCTCTGCGATAAACTTGTTCTACGGTTAATCTGCAAACATTTTTTCTACCAAACTGAGTGCTGGGTGTGTATCAGTATACTATGTGGATGACAGAGAAGTAGTGATCTGTGGAAACGACGATGGCCTTTTGAATAACAAAATTGTTCTGTTGGAATGACAAGCAAACTGTGAATGGTTTTTTTGGGACACAATTTAGTAGCGGATCCGGGGGGGGCGGGGGGGGGGGGGGGGGGGGGGGGGGCTCCAATGATACGCAGCGGTGGCTAGTACTAATATCTATACTTCTTATAAAGCAAAACCCCACTAAGTGCAATTAATATTTTTATATCTCCACATGCAAGCTATCCACATCACTTGCTCTCTTATCCAATAAATTGTCCATGTCATACCACTAACATTCACTAATTATTTCCTATCTCTACATGCAAGTATCCACATCATCTTTTTTAGCCCTTTAAATTTTCCACATCATTTTTTTTATATTCGAATGATAAGATCACACCATGTCTCTATGTATATACACAGGTAAATCATGTGCAAGTAGAACACCGAAATTAGTTTTGCACGTGAACTTTTTGCCAATTATTTTCAACGATGAAAATTATATAGCTGTTATCAGAAATTATGGGCTCTTCTAAATGTATTCACTCAAAAAGTATCTACAAATATTATCCGGCAATGTGCATGCCCTCTTCATGCAAGTCATCCACAACATCCGTTTCTTCAACCGTTGACATAGTCTTATGTATCTATATCAATCAGATGCACGTCTAAACCATAACAATCTTTAAATTATAAACCACACATACATTCGATGTCTAATTTTTAGCCTCTTGACTGCCATGATTAACTAAATATTGCATCAGGTTTCATGTGTTTTATTAAATTTATTAAGAGATACTCGTTGCAACGCGCGGGTGTCCTTCTAGTTTCTCTTGATAATCCAGCCATTAATTAAACAAGGGCCTAATCCTGTCATAACGTGTGGTGATTTGAACGGGCCAGGCCCAAACAATTAGCCAAGGGCCAAGACCGAAGGGGCACGTACCTACTGCAGCATATAGGCAAAATAGAAAATCCATGATCCATCGATGAGGGCTTGCAGTTCGGTAGGTTTTCTGTCCACGATCCAATCTGCTCGTACTCTGTACGAGCCGTTCGTGATCAATAATCGTCGCCGCCGCTTCGGCCAGGAGCCCAGGACATAGGACTCGAGCATCGGCGATTAGCGAAAGTACGGAGCCACACACACCTCCAGTTTCTATGTGCCTCAACTTCTTGCAAAAAAAAGTTTCTATTCGCCTCGACTTTTTTTAGATAAAGAGTATATTAATATCGCGATGATACCAATTATACTCAGCCTCTGCAACAACGCGTGCCCTAGCGGCTCCACGGATGCACACATCCCAGAATAAAAAGAAGAATTACGAAAAAAGTCCCGCTACAGTGATCTATTCCTTGTTACAGCAGACCTAACCCCACCAAAACAGTACCAGAAGTCCAGCTACTCCAAAAGCGACGCCTCCAAGAAGGGAACAGTGCTCAACCGCCGTCGTCGCCCTGATCATAAATCATAGGTTTTCACCCCGAAGACAGTCCACACTCGCAAAAACAATGTCTTCACCAAGACAATTGCCAGGCACAACCAATTAAGGCCAGACCTTGGGTTTTCACCCTGAAAGTTTAGACTCTGAACTTCTCCTGTGTTGTCGCCCCTCTTGTCATTGCTGCTGTTCCAAGTTATGAATCACCTAGCCAATCCCTCATCCCACCAGGACTGGAACCACCATTGCAAGTCCTCAAATCTCGGCTTCCTTGCCATTCTCCGCACTCTGACTTCATCATAGAACAAAAGACAAATCCATGATGGCAACAGACTGCAGAGCTTCACAACGCTATCTGAAACCAAACGGTCAGAAAAAACATGGCTGCGCGCGACCGAATCCACCCGATCCGTCAATCTCCAGGCTAGTTTGTCCAATGGAGTTTCGCCGGCGGAGCCTTCCGGAACTCGACAATCCGGCCGATACAATGAAGAACTGCATCAAGTAAATCTTCGTCTTGGTGTTAGAAAGATCCAGGACTGCCACATTATTCGATCTGAACCGACGAGACTGGCCGGTGTGGATCCAGTCCGCCGCCACCTGACCGGCCGCCGGCACCGCCACGGTGCCAAGAAACCGGCATCACCAGGCGTCCCGGCGCCACCTGCCCGCCACAGCCTTCAGCCACCGGCACGCACGAGCCCAGATGGACCGTGAAGCCCGTAGATCGAGGAGCAGCAGGGGCATCTCCGCCCCGCAAGGCCGCGCGCCTCCGTCGTGGGCAGCGCCGGGATGCATGCCGGCGGGAACAACGGCACCGCGCCGCCGAACCGCCTCGAAATCCACGGGCCGCCGCCGCCGGGAGACCCGCCACCAACGCGTGCAGGAGAGAGCCCCGCCGCCGCCGTTCCGGGCCTTGCCCGCGGAGACCCTGGCGGCGGCAGGGAGAGGGAGCTCGAGTGTGGAGGACGCCCGCGCCGCCGGCTGGAGGCGCCGCCCGAGCCGCCTAGTTTAGGCGACGCGGGGGCCAGATGCGTTCGGAGCTATCTGAACAAAAAATCGCCTCGACTTGCCGCAGCGCCAAGCTCAATTCCTCAATCGATCAATCGAAGGTACTCCCTCCGTTCGGATTTAATTGACACACATTTGGTTACACATGGATGTATCTAGACAACAAACAAATATACATACATCCATATTTGGACAAAACCAAATCAATTAATTTGAAACGGAGAGAGTATTATTGTGTACATATTACAGCTGATTATCAAACCTAAGAATTGCTACTTGCTAGTTTGATGTGGTAATTACATGTATTATGTGGCTTACTGATTATTATGTGTTACTCCCTCTGATCCAACAACTGACCACGTACGGTTAAATAGCATAACTGGCGACAGCTTATTCGGATTGGAGGGAGGAGCAGAATTACTTAAGTCATGTGAAGACAAAAATCACGTTATTAGTAATTATCTCTACCAATCAGTTCAGCCTCAATTCTACGACCAAAAATACCAATACAACTGAGAAGTCAGAGGTTACCAAGAGAACATATCCCACATGTTAATTTCAATCCTAACCTGGTTAGTATGAAATTTTTGATTAAAACATCGAGTCAAATGTCGAAACCCTAGAATCGGAAGCACGGCATTTTGCGTTGTATCCTTTTGTGGTCTTTGTTTTCTTGGCCCCCCTATCGTCAAATCCTGGATCCGCCCCTGCATAGAACCCAGAGTGGTCATCAAATCAACAGGCTGGGCCTGAATAGAGGATACAAGTTTTGCACCCAAACAATGATCATCCAACCAGTGGCGGACGCAGGAAAAAAATAGAGGGTGGCACAAGAAAAAAATAACACTGCAATTAAAAGTTGTCAAATTAATAATATAAATAGAAAATTGGTTCATGACATTGTAGATCAATACAATTGTTTCAAATGTGCGTCATCCAATGCAAAATAGTTCAGACACATGAATAATGTTTTACATGGCTAAATATAGCATAAATAGAAATTTACATCACTATGTTTTCAGAATTCTACGCCGTCGCATTCCCTCTTCATAATCAATTTCCGGAAAAGTGACGCAATATGGCGTATTTTTTTAAATAATACGCGAAATATATTTAATTCTGGAAATAATACGCGTTTTATTTTTAAAAAAAAATAGGATCCAATCGTCCATGGCGAAGACGACAGGAGCTAGTCGTCCATGGCGAAGACGATTGGATCCCGGCGCACGCACGGGACGGAGGGCCATGCCCGATTTATTGCAGGTCGTCGCCCGAAGGCACCGCGTCCGCGAGCTTCAGCTGGAGCCACGCCCCCGGGTCGGCACCTGAGGTTCAGCAGCGCCGTCTGCGGAGGAGGAGCTGGGTCGCGTTGCCGCCGACGAGCTCCTCGTCGCCATATGCCCCGCTTCTGACGCCGTCGAGCTCCACGTCCTCGAGTGCGTCGCCCGTGGAGGCCCTCCGTCCTCGGCGCGTCCCTGCCGCCCTCGCGCGTGCTCGCCACGAGGCAGCCTCCGGGGACCGCCGGGCGCGTCGCCGTCTTTGTTCAGCGCGCCCTCGCGCGTGCTCGCCGTGAGGCAGCTGCCGAGCGCGTCGCCGTCTTCGTCCAGCGCGCCCCCGCGCGTGCTCGCCACGAGGCAGCCGCCGGGCGCGTCGCCGTCCTTGTTCAGCGCGCCCCCGCGCGTGCTCGCCACGAGACAGCCGCCGGGAGCTGCCGAGAGTGTCGCCATCTTCGTCCAGCCCGCCCCCGCGCGTGCTCGCCGGCCATGACCCTGCCTCATCGTTGGGCGCATCTCCTGTCGTCTTCGCCATGGACGAGTAGCTGCTGTCGTCTTCGCCATGGACGACTAGCGCCTGTCGTCTTCGCCATGGACGATTGGATCCTATTTTTGAAGAAAAAAACGTGTATTATTTCCGAATTAAATAAATTTCGTGTATTATTTAAAAAAAATTGGCCACAATATAGCTATCAATTTTACAATTGCAAATAGAAACATATACACAATTGAACAATTGGTTGACACTTATAAACAAAAATCACAAATTATAGACAGTACTAAACTACGAATTAATTCACAGATGCAATATCAATACAATTTTGAGTTTGGACAGTCACACGAATAATTGGCCAATTTTTTCTTCTCTTCGGTAATGGACTAATGGGGCACATGCTGCTCAATCTGAATTGCTGATGTGCTTCTGCTCCTGCTCTGCGCCTCACAGGCGAGACGGCCAGCAGCGTAGCTGGCGAGAATTTAAGGGAGCGGAGCAGGAGGCGGGGAGCAGAGGAGGCAGCGGTGGCCGGCGAACTAGCCTGCGAGGGAATCTAGGCGGGGGAAGTCCATGAGGGGAGGCCGGGTGCCCGGAGTGGAGGTCGGAGGGGCAGCCGTCAACGCTAGGTTTTCCGCCGCTTCCACATTCGACTGGAGCAGAGAGAGTGTGTGTACGTCAGAGCACGGAGATGCTCTCGGGTCGCTTGGTAGCTGCTAGCTAGCACGATGTGAACCTCTCTGCTCTCTGTACTTCTCTTGCGACAGGAAAAGCAAAGCAAAGCCCATACCGTATTGAGCAAAGAAAAGCCCATACGGAGATTGGGGGTATACAAAATATTCCTCATATTTCTGGGTGGGCCACGGCTCCACCAGGCCGCCCCCTGCGTCCGCCCAGGGCGGCACCAGCGTGTATTCCTGTCTTCGAGTGAATACCCATGAATTTTGGGTAGAACACTGGAATTTTAGCAAAAACAATGAGGATTTTAGCAAAATGAATACCCACGTTCAAAATGAATACACGCCCCTTGAAACCTGGCGTCGCCACTGTCAATGCTAACAAGCTTTGTTAAAAAAAATCAAATGCTAACAAGCAGATAGAAAACACGGTACATTGCTAATCTCAGAGCACGGATACATCTGAACAATGTATCGCCAAACAACCTATAACACAAAACAAATTTGAATTCTCTGAATGTGAAAGCAGCAATCCGTCTTGCCACTAGCAACGCAGAGAACAACACATCTTGCCTAATTTTCCTTCACTACGAGCTCGCCGATGCGACGCCACGGACACCCGATCTGCCGCTGGCCGCGGTGCCACTGCCACTGCCGCGATGAGCGCTGCGTCCACGGTGAGCGTTGACACCAGAGCTGCTGCCGGCACGCGGCCGGGCCGGACGCTGGGCTCCAGCTGCGCGAGAGGCCTCTGCTTGCTCTGCCGGGGCTGCTCAACGACCTCGTCGCCGTTGTTGGACGACCGCGACGTGCTCCACGTCCGGTCCGTGGACTCGCACGACGGCGTCCACACGTTGCCGGAGAGGGTGTTGCTCCCCGCGGACTCCTGCAGCTCCATCTCCCCACGGCCACGGATGTCCCGCACCGAAACGTACTTGTGCACGCTCGGCTCGACGAGGCCATCCCCGCCGACCGCCGCGGCGTTGACAGAGCCCTTGTCGTCCGCGCTCCGGCCAGGCTTGCAAGCGTGGCTCTCCGACGAGGAGGAGTTGAGATCGGCCACAGCGTCGACGATGGATTGTGCCTTGGAGACGCAGGCCGGCAGCATGAAGGACGGCGGCGAGGCCGCCGCAGCGGCGGTGTGGTAGTTCTGGATGTCCTCGAGCAGATGAGTGGCGTACAGGTTGGGGTCGCGCTCGAAGTCGCGTGACGCCCGGCGAGACCGGCAACCTGACCTCGGGTTGGCGTTCTCGGCCACGATGCTCACCGTGCGCGTCCCGTTGGTGTCTTCGACGAAGGTGCTCTAGTCTCTGACGCCACAACCATGGTCTCCTTCTGAGAGCTCTGCTCCTTTGCACGCTCCGTGGTCTTCCTGGTCGCCGTGACAACGGTAATCTCCGCCGATTTCTGTCGCAATTTCAAAGATTATGAGCGGCTTAATGCGATGGTAGATGTCGAACTGTAAAAGAACGGGCTTTAAAATCGGCGATTTGCTTACCTTGAGAGGCTTGGCATTGGTGCTACTGTTGTTGTTGCGGAGGGAATTCTCGTCGATCTCGGCCATGGGGCTGCGGCGGTGCGGCGACTGCTCGGCCTTCCTGGACGAGCTCCGGCTCAGCGACGGCGTTTGCGCCGCCGTCTTCAGCCCCCCTCCAACAGCATTCTCGTTCCCCGCCGCTGCCACCCTCGCAGGCGAGCTCGACCGCGGAGACGCGCACCTCTTCCCGGACGAGGCCGCGGCTGCGGGCCCCTTCTCCCTGGCCGGCACGGAGACCATCTTCCCGGGCTGCTGCTGCTGCCTGGCACCGCCGGAGCCCGCGGATGGCGCGGCGCCCTCCCCACGCCGCCCGGGCGATCGGCTCGACCTCCGGCTCCCGCTCCCGCCGGTCCTCTCCCGGCTCCCCGACCGCTTCCTCTGCGGCGAGCCCCGTGCGGCGACGGCCTCGACACGGGGAGCCTCTCCCAGTCGCCCTCCTCGTCCCGATCGAGGTCGCAGCTCCTCTTGGACCCGGAATGCCTCCGATGTCCTTCGCCGGACGGCGCCGCCATCCCGGTACCCGACGAGCTCCGGCTGAGGCGCCCGCACTGGATGAGGATCGCGTCCACCTCCTCCTTGGTGCAGCTCGACGTCCGCACCGGCGCCGGCCCCTTGGCCACAGGCACCGCCGGCTCCTTCTTCTCTCTCCCCGCCCCCCGCGGCCGCCGCCTTAGCCTTCACGACGATCGCGGCCGGCGCCTTCTTGGCGGACTCCTCCGCATTGGACGCCGCTTCGGCTGCTGCGGCGCCTTCTTGGCCTTCTCGTCGGTAGCCACCGCCGCGGCGGCGACCTTGCTGGGCTTCTTGGCCTTGGCACACCGGCCACCTTCTCTTGCTTCTTCTTGCTGAAACAGAGCCCATGGTGTCGAACCAGAGGATTCAGGTCGGGGTGGAAGGGAGGGGAGGGAATGGAAGGCTGGAGTGGGGACGTGTGGAGCTGGTACTTATGCAGTGCTTGGGGAGGAGTGATCGGGGAATTTGTTACGTATGTGATCCGTGCCCGTCGCGCTTCGTGTTAGTACCGTGGTCTCGCAACAGATGAGGTGAGATTTGAAGAATTTGAAATCCTCTCTCGCGAAGCTGATTTGGTCGCGTGCCCGAGATGCGTGCGTGTGCGTGCGTGACGTTGGGTGAACCTGGCGTTGCAGGTTTTGTTAGCGGCTCTCTCTTTTGGCTCGTGGTCCTGGTTCATGGAGAAACTGTTCCATGGAGCATGGATTGGAGGGAAGGCTGGGTGGGGCCTGGCATCCTGCTTCTGATTAGCTCATGATCTGCACCACTAACACAATTGTATAACAGATCAACAGTACGAGTCAATACTACGTTGATGAGTTCATCATGAACAGATAAATGTCACTCGAATGTCGTGCCCATGACGAACTATTTTCTCGAGATTTTAGGGTCACCGGTACCCTTTCTCCCGCACGCAAAATGTGGAGTCAAACTTGGTGTGGAATGCCGCGTACTCGGAGAAAGCTGGCCTCGCGCGGGACCCGGACGTCAGGTACACGCCGCCGAGATTCAAACGCCTCAACTCAACGGCTACGAACGAGGCGCAAGCGCACACACGAATGCCGTCAGCCGTCAGAATGAGCCGACCGTTGCACCGATCTTGCTCTATAAAAAAATCGTTTTCTTTTCGAACGCCGACCGTTGGAGACCACCGGAGGGAGCAGGTCGCGTCCGTCGTGTGGCTACGCCATGCTGCGAGCTCTCGTCGCTTGGTCACTTTTGATGATCAGATCGGATCGGATCAGCCCTGAGTAATTAATTAATTAATTAATTGGGCAATTTGCAGCAGGGCCAGGGCCAGGGCCAGGGTGGTGTCACGTACTCACGTGACGGGTGTGAGAAATGGTGGGCACGTGAGCAGCCCATCGTACGTACTGTTGTCGTTGTGCATCATCAGGCCATTCATTGATTCGCTGATGATGCTCTGATGGCCTTCTTGTGTGTCCGCCGAGCAAGGAGCACCCCTGCTGCCGCTGTTCATCTTGGTCAGGTTGTGGGCCCAGGTGGCACTCATGATTTGCAACGGGACCACCCGCAGTGAATGGTAAGTTCGAATGAGTTGCTGACTTGGTGCCGGTGCTTCATGTCGAACTGGGCAGGGCAGACGGAGATCGTGGTAATAAACTGCTTGAGACTCCAAAGCAAAGGTTCAAGACAATCCAAAGCTCAAATCGAGCTTCAAAGTTGCCGTTACTCTTCTTTTTGAAAAATGCCGAGCGTTGGGCAAGCAACACCAAAAAAACGCCAAACGAGAATAGCGACGCAGCGCAAGCAAAAGAAAAACATGTCAAACGAATAAATGAAAAGTAAAAAAAAAAAAAGCAAAACCTCAGGAGCTCTGCATAAAGGGAAACTGAAGTTCAGAAGAGCCGGAGCTCTAAGATTATGAATTTATGATTGATATGCAGATTCAAACAGAAGAAAAAGTGATTATACTAGTTTGCAAACAGAAAATACAAAGAGGATGCACATATCGTCTTTGGATTATTTGGAATGTGTTCACCGGATTTATATTTGTTTTACTAAAAAGAAGGATTATGATCAGTGCTGACTGCTGAGACCTGAGAGCCTTTGTATATACCAGAAATTCTATCCAGAATGCCATCTAGTGCACAGTAGCATCACGAGATTGAAAACCATGCCAAGGTGCATGGTGGTATGAATAATGTCTCGCTGTATCAGTCGTGACTACCTACCTTACTCCACAATGGTGGACTGTAAATCACAAGATCCATGACTATCTAATATTGGGATGACCTAGGCAAGACCTTGTTCTTATTCGTCTTGACAGAATTGTCGTCAGACAAATCCGTAGAAGCTCAGAATATAAGGGTGTGCTAAATGTACAACCTGAAGTTTAATTGCCACATTCTGCATCATTCCTTCAACAAAATAAATGTACTCCTACAGAATAGGATTTTCTCGAACATACCCACTGAATAAAAAAGTTTACGTTCCTACTGAAAAAATGGTTTTGACTAATTACTATGCTTATGAAATGAAATTAAGAAATCGAGAGAGGTATCAACTTTGCTTGGCTCACTTTCCTTCACCGTATTCAAGCCTAAACAACTTGTTCTGTAGAGAATGGTAATTTTCATGAATGTTATGAAACAACGTGAACAAGTATTTAAATGCCAAAATTCAGGACATTCATCCGTCATGCACAACCCAAGATTGTAAGGTTAACTCCGGTACATTCAGTGCCCAGAATTTTTTGCAAATCAATTTCTCTGTTCTAGCCATGATTTGGATTATTAATGCACAGTGTAGGGGAAATAAAGTAACTTTGTTGTAGGTAAGCTAGCAAATTCCCAAAAGCCTCCATCATACTTTGTTGTTAGAGAGCATTTTATGGTAGATTAGATAATCAGAAGGTTCATATTTGACAATTAATTCCAACACTTGCAGCATGAACGAATCCAAGCACCCTTTTTGGCACTTATATTTTGTGTGTACTGAGAATTATTAACTCTAATAAAATATAAGTGTCTTAGATAAATAGATTTTGCCATCAATAACTCCTATGATTACGAAGTCCCATTTGATTGATTCTATATACAACGAACAACCCCTTCTCGAAAAAAACAAGGTGTCCCATATATATAGCATGTTCCAGCTCAGAAAATAAAAGACATTAAGAAATGGTCCAAACTATACACGGAAGAAAATGGTTCACAGGTACCCTTGTGGTCTATACCAGTTTAGGATATACACAACGTCACAAATTTAAAATATATCTAATATTTTCAAACCATTAGGTTAGCTTGCAAATCCTAGAACATGAAAAGTGGAACTAGTAGCACGGATCCTTACAGCTGACTGCCAAGTGAATACTTGGCATACAAGGGTTAGTTCACGGAATCAAGCGCTTTCATGCTATAACTAGCCCACATCTGAGGCCTAGCCTCCACCGGTACCCTCCGGCTGTCTCTCTCTATAAGAAGCCACCAAGTAGTAGGGTGCCTTAGGGTTAGTTTATAACTAGGTACATTATGGATGTATATATTTCTCACAGAAGAGTATTGACGTAAATCTTCCATATGTGCCATTTTACATTGTTGTTCAATGTTAAAGTATGAGCTGATATAGAAAAAATTAAGACATTACACTAAACGTTCCACTGCATAGCTACTAAAGATTGTGGATGAATGGAAGTTGGATGCTACTAAATTTAAGATTAACCAAGATCGGCCAAGAACCTAACCTAGAGTCTTAGCGGTTTGTTCACTACAAGACACAAGTTATGGTTTAGAATGTTTTGCAATAATGATATTATAATTTGGTGGTTCCAAGGATTCAGCATAACGTAGATCATCAAAATTCAGACAAGATTTAGCCATTCAAGTTCAGGGTAACGGAGTTAAAAGGTATCCAACCGGGAGTAAAATGATATACCTCGTGGTTTTTATGTGAAGTAAAAGGGAACGGATGAAAAAATCTCGTATACAGCGTTATCTCCAAATACTCATCATAATGCCAGAAACAAGATACTTGATCTCTAACCGACTTCCCATGTAAACGAAAATATATATGTTGTCTTAATTATAAAATAGTCTAGATTCAATTCACAAAGGATATGTATTTCTAGTGGCACAATAAGACTATATCAATCAGATTTGGAACAATCAGCAAGCATAGGCAGCAAGGAAGAGCAAAATTATCATATAGCTATCGATGATCATCCGAACAATTCCCCACATCTGAAAAAGAGATGTTGAAGTGGGGCAGGAACAAGAGCACAGCAGTAAGCAATGAACTTACTTCCCCTATGCGTTCCAAACTCCTACCCTCTTCAGCCTTAATCCCTATCACCGCACACCGGAACACATATACACACGGCTACACTGCGGCCGTCACCATTACTGTATTTATAAGGAAGGCGCTCCGCTTACTTGGCCATGTACAGGTAACAGAGGTACTGGTCTCACTCGTCATCGATGTACTCGAACTCGTCCTCCCGGAGGTGGACGAAGAGCTTGACGGGCTTGGGCTGGGTCTCGACGGTGAGCTGGAACTCCACCTTGAAGGGGAAGTTGGCGGTGATGCGCTTCCCCTTCCAGACGCCGACGTACTGCTTGATGACGCCCTCCATGCCCTGGATGTCCAGGTCGGGCGCCTTGACGACGTGGTAGACGCGGAGCGGCGCCGTGACGCGCACGCGCTTGCCGACTTTGGGCGCGTGCTCGGCCTCCTCCTCGGCCACGTCGGAGGCGGAGGAGACGTCGCTGGTGAGGGAGACCTGCAGGCGCGCGGTGCGGAGGCGCGAGGCGCGGGGCAGCAGCCGGGCGGCGGGGCAGGGGAGCCGGCGGAGGAAGAGGACGGAGGAGGTGGAGGTGGAGGGAGGCGCCATGGCCGCGCTGGTCGTCGTCGCCATCGTGGCGAATGGAATGTGGAGCGTGTGTGTGTTGGGGGCGGAGTCGGGTCGAACAGGTGGTGGGCGCGCGGGAGAGGAGTGTAGGATAGGAGCTGGGCAACGAGAGGCGGAGGAACGGATAGAGAAGGCGGCGAGCGAGTTGCGTAGTATTTCTGGCAAGGTGGATGCTTTCGTTTCGTTTTGTTTCTTCCGCCCGGGCTCGGAAATGTCGAGAACTTTGCACTACCCTGTGGGCGGACTCAAAAGAATTGTGTAGAACTTTTGTAGATATAGATCCTTAGCATTTTTTTGCTATAAAAGCCTTTTGATTCATACGATTAAAATCCTTTGGAATTCCTATAACAAAAGATTTATTTGCACTATTTTGTAGGAAATTTTCCTTCCCTTCAACCTTTTTTTTACAGTTCATTTTGTTTTGGCAATAGCACTTGTGGATCCAAAACTACGTAGTGTCTCTTTGATCTACGGTGCAAATGGCTCAGGATAAATCAGTTCTTGCCAAGAAATCGTCCCGTCATGTTGGTGTTCACACATCCTGTACTTCGTCGTCCACAACAACGGAACACATTGGGTGTCATTTAATTTTACACACAACGGACAAACTATACACAGATGCTAAAACAAGGATCCACTTATTGATTCATAGGATATAAGAAAAAATGTAGGAATAGGAAACCTATATAATTGGAATGGCATGTCTAACTGAATCATAGGGAAAGAGGAATTTTCTCTATTGTGGTGAGGAAATTTTTCATGAGGTTAGACCTCATGTTATTTTTCAATGAAATTTACACTACAAAATTCCTATGGAATTTTTACTATGGGATATAATCCCATGGATCAAACGGCATCCGAACAAAACAAAAATCGTAGCGTTTCAATTATAAACAAATATTTTAACAATCTTATGAATCAAAGGAGCCCAGGAATGGATTATGCAGATGACCACTTCATTGCGGCACAAATGGAGTATAGACAGAACCCCGGGTTAATTCCAGCAGCAGGAGACTAGTGAGCAATTCACATAACAACGAGAATGGTCCTGGCTTGATAAGCCAACTGCCACTCTAGCTACAATATAGACACAATTTTACAATGCAAAAACAGCAGCGCATAACGCATGTCATTCCATTATCTCATACCGTCAAGGCATTCATGAAGACTGAATGCCAGTTTCTGTCTTTGCATCTAAGACCTCACTCGTGGAAGCAGATCGGACAAGCGAAGCTGATGGCAAAGGAGACAACGATTTGACTGCTGGGATTCGCATAAGATAGATGCGGTTGTTCTCATTCACTGCCCTCTCCAAGTTCCGGTTCATATCTTGTTCTAGCCTGGAAACAGAATCGTAAAGGGGTCCAGGGGCTCCCCTGGCGGTTCTCTTTGCATCAGCAACTGTGTTAATCACAACCTGCAGTCGAGCTATCTCCTCGCCAATTTCCATCTTCTCATGCAGTTCCATAGCATACCTATAACAAGCTTCTGCATTGAACTGAGCAGCCTTCAACTGGATGTGAGATAACCATGATCGTTCAAAGTGGTTCTGTAGTGGAGGGTTAATCAGTGCAGCATAAGCTTCTTCGTAGTACAAGGCAGCCTGCATAAAGCCAGAGGCAAAAGGTTATAATATTTTCTTATGTCATTTTTTAATGTTTTAGAACAGAAGTAAATGTTCAGCGTTGCAAAATATATGTACTATTGTCTTTGCCACACCAGTAACATGATAGAAAGAGGTCATACTGAATATAAACCTTTACTTTAAATCCTTAAGCTTATGACCCTACTGATATCCTCATACATTTATAGCGTATGACAAAAATACTCTTTCAGACAGTGTTTGCTAATCCAAGAAACATACTCCAGCACTTTTCTCATGGAACGCTAATGTGACATCATGACACAAATATCTGCCAGGCTAATCACACCAATCTTGCAATCATGTAGGTATTCTTAAATAAGAGAGACAAATCTTGCTTGTGCAACCTGCATTGGAACTCTCTCGACACACACTCAAATGTGTGTTAATTCGTGTTAGAAGAAGGCATGAAATGATGCAAAACCACACAGCAAAAGGAAAAGACTAAAAACAGGAGAAAACCCAACCAAAAGTAACAGCCAAACAAGAAATAAAAACAGATTAAAATGGGTCCCAAAAAAAAACTACAAGCAGGTGCTGAAGCTTACTTTGGAACCCACAATCCACTTTGCAACTGTTATGTGGGGGTAGACCTACCAGCAGTGAAGCTGCTACTACCACAATACCAGTTTGCCAACAAGTATCGACCTAACTCCCTCTACAATACCTATACCTGTGATCCTCCCTAAGCCACAGTAGAACAGCACAGGTATGACGGATTGGTCGTAACCAGGCACCCATCATTTCAAGCCGGAATCATGGAATTCATTTGCGATTCCATATCTAACCTGTTTGGCTGTCATGGAATTGGACATGTCATTTCATTTGGAATTCTAGCAAATACCTATTGTATGTTATGCCAATTCCTATCCCTAACATTGTCATTTCACTTTCCAAATGAAATGAAATGATGTGCCAAATGAAATGAAATGAAATGATGGGTGCCAAACGAGCCCTAATTTCATTCAGAAACCTTCACTGCTTGTAGTTTTTTTAATCTCAAGATCCGAGGGAAAATAGATGAACCCTTCACCAATCTGCAATCAGTACTAGGTGTTCAGACTTGATTGGTTGGTTTGAACTAGTTAAAAAGTTTGCTTATTTCGATTCAATAGCTACAACAAGATTGTAAGCCAAGTTAGGAGCTGAGACATGCAAGGTAACATTCATGACAGTTTTCCTAGTTTTGCGGTACCCTGAACTTCTTTTCGACTTTCTTCAGCATTGGTTTTATGTCTTCCTTGTCTTCTCTTATTGGTAGATGTATACTCTTGATCTTGAACATTAATTTGTATTTCAGACAAGATGATCTTGAAGTCTGAAACTCAAAATTATATCGCCATGGCAATGATAAAGCAATTTTGTGGGATATTTCATCTACTAATCTAAGTTAGTGAAAACATTAATCCGAATCAAAACCTAGCCTGCGTGGGACACGGGAGAGATAGGGAGACTTTGTAGCAGACCATTCTCCTAGAACTCTCAATGGTTTACACTTTACACTATATCTATACAGATCTAGAACTTGTTTACAGTCAAATCAAAACCCTCAAAGGGCGACAGACACGTACAAATGCAATGCCATTAGGGAAGAAGAAGCACACAGCAATCTCACCTGCCTGGCCACCTTGGAGCACGCGGCCGGCGACGTTCCGGCCGCGAGAGCGCGCTCGAAGCAGCACTCCTGCGCCTGCGCGAGCATGAGCCGCTCCAGCATCGCCGCGGACTCCGGGCTCATATCCACCGTCCCCTCTTGCCCCTCCATCATCTCCCCCACCGCCCGGAATGCCCCCGCGGCGCGCTGGAACTCCCCGCACGCCGCCTTGACCCCGCCCTCGGCCGCCCGGTCCACGGCCGCCGCGATCCTCGAGGAGGCCGCGCCGACGTTGAACACGATGGCGGCCTTCTCGAACCGGAGGAGCGCGGAGGTGTGCTTGAGGTTGGGCCTGAAGGCGTCGTGCCAAGTGAAGGCTAGGTTGTCATCGAAGGCGCAGGGATCATCGCGCGCGGAGTAGAGGAGGCGGTGGTAGCGGAGGAGGAGGGCGCGGCTGGACGAGGGGGGCTCGGTTTGGGGGCTTTGGACGGAGAGGACGCGCGGGCGTCGCGCAGATCGGCGAAGAAGGGGGAGTTGAAGAAGTGGCGGTCGCGGAAGAGCTCGGCGGCGGCCGTCTTCTCTCCGGCACGGAGAGCATCGGGGGAGCTGGCGCGACATGACAGGCCTAGATCTTTCCACGGCGAAGAGGAAACAACCTTTCTTAGTTTTGTTTTTTTTTTTTTGACAACAACCTTTCTCAGTTTTCCTTCGTGACGAAGAAAGAAAAGAAAGAGAGTCTATTTTTCATCAAACGGCTAAGAGCATCTCCAACCGGAGCCCACAAAGGCCGCTCAAACATCCGGGCGGACCGCCGGACAGTATTAGGCCCAAAAATCTCCACCCAACGAAGACCCCATAGCCATCCGAAATGACCGGGCGGTCCGGCACACCCCAAACCCAGCCCATATTTGGGGCGGGTTTGGGGGCCCGGGCGCGTCCGCCCCCCTGTCGCTGACAGCTCTGGCCTACGCGTCGGATAGAAGACTGACCGGCGAAGTAGGCTGACCGGCGGCGTCCACGCGTCCAGGGGCTCGTCGGCGCAATAAAAAAACCTACCTCCTCACCCTCTCCGCCCGATTCAACTCCAATCCCCACTCACATCGACAATGTCGGAGAGCTCCTTGAGCTTCGACTGGGAAGAGACGCCTGCGGATGCGGAGAGTGCGGCGCCGGCGGTGGAGAAGCCGCTCGACGAGGACTTGCGCCTCGGCATCCTCCGCTCGCTGGAGGATGTTCGAGGCCGTCGGCGCCTGCGGCCAGTGGCCAGTGCAGCCGCTGGTCATCTTCGGCGGCCGGAAGATATCTGAGTCGGGCCCCCGCCGCTGGTCATCTCCAGAGGCCGGAAGATCTGCGCCGGGCCCCAGCCGCCGCGCTAGGGTTTCCTCCGCCAGCCGGAGGTCGGCTCCATCCTCCTCCGCCCACCGCGGCGGGCCCGCCGGTCCAGGCACCACCTGGGTGGAGGATGATACCGGATGGGGCTAGATGGAGGCTGGTGGAGGCTCCATCACCTCCGCCGCAGCGGGC